>LVTN01000051.1:96031-129878 GCA_001649415.1 Musa itinerans | reverse complement strand
ATATATATATATATTTGTGTGTGTGTGTGAAAAATACATAAAAGAACACAAATCTTTTTTTAATAGTTTCCTTTTTATTTATAATAATTTTGTATAGACTATACAATTAAGGACTAAAAAGGACAAGATTTTCCGTACATGACGTCATAAAAAAATTATAACTTAGCTGTCATTTTTCATAATAAAAACAAGAAAAGCAAAATATATGTGCATTATTACAACGATAACGAAGAAGAGGAGAAAGGATTGGGTACATTAGGTGGGACACGATGTCGGGAAGGAGATCCATCACACAACAATGATTGATTTGGGTGGGGGAGGGATCAAGAAGTCTTCTACTAACCATATCAAATTAAGTGATTAATAAAGGATTAATTTAAGCTTGATGACCATAACAATTTCTTCCTCGGCCTGTGTGTTATGATCCTCTTCCGCAGTAAACACTCTAAGAACGTAAATGACAACAAACACGCCCCAAATGCTGCCTGTCCACGTTTTGTTTTGATTGGAAGGTGAAGACTAAAACAAGAAGAAAATACTAAGACAATAATAACAAAAGGAGACACGTGCTTCCGCATGTGACACCAATGTGCGTAAAGTCTACAGGAAAAAAAATAGTATGATATCACAGTCACAGTAAATAAAGATGATGATCAGATCACAGAGGAATCTTTTAGCACTAAATTAATGATCGTTAGCACACAACTCAAAGCTAAGTGTGCACCCCATAAGTGAAGTTACGCAAAGAAGAGGCAGCAAACATGCATATGACTTGCATACAAAATATTATACAACAGGTACACTTAAACTTGCATTTTCATTGTAGTCTTTTGGTCAAACCACATGAACCTCTCTTCATCTCCTTGTCATATGGCAATAAAATAAGGTTAGCCCTATTCAAAACACTCTGCAGCATCAGTTTGGAAGGAGAGAGCAGCAAGCAGCACAGCACAAGGTTTCAATGTTTTACTTCTCCAAGTCTGGTAACAGCCAAAGTGCGTGCAATGATTGAGCTTCTGAAGCAGCAGCAGCAGCAGCAGCAGCAGCAGCACAGCACAATGTACGTGCTCATGGTGAGTTAAGATCAGAACCTGGAGAAGCTAGTTTCTTCCCGAGGTTCCATGCTTTTAACCCTTCCCAAGTCTGGTAACAGCTAAAATGCATGCAATGATTGAGCTTGTCTTCTGGCAAAGGAAGGGCATGATGATGCATGAAATGTGTCTCCTGGCCGCAGTGTCCTCCCAAGGCAGAAACCTCCATGATGTGAGTTGTCAGTTCTAGATGTACTGTAATAGTAGGTGAGATGTGGTCAGAATCTGTGGCGTGGGTTCTTTGTTGAGCAGCGTGGATGACGGATCATGTCTTATTGTTTAAGCTGGAGCTGGTAAGCTAGGTTTCGGTAATCTAAACCTTTCTGCAGTGGAGCCACCATTGATGTACCTTGGGATCCCAAGTTTCTCTATTACAGAGTGAAGCCACTGCCTCGGTCGTCTCTCGACAGCCTTGATTTCCTTCATGGTTCGATGAGCCTTCTGTAACGCACAAGATATGTGCAGACAAGAGGATAAGCTTCCGCTGGAAACGACATACGTATACGCAGGAAGTGGATTCTCCATGGCATTTCGTGCTTCATAGTTATACCTTCCTATGCTAAGAATCGTAGTGGTATTGGAAATGAGCACCATGTTCTCTGCAAGACTTTCCTACATAAACGTATTCTAGAAGACAATGATCATTATACAGCTACGGAGATGAAATTAGTTTGAAATCTTTAATTTAGTATAACAAAAGAGAAGATGTATATGATACATATTTATGATTTTTTTTCATTATCATGATATTCTTATATAATAAATATTTGATATGCCAATTTTTAATTTTTCCAAGATGTCCATTGATTATATTTATCAATTAACTTCCCCTTTTTTTTTCGTCATATTTCCTAAAGACACAATAGCAATTCTTGCCCTTTTTAGTGGAATAGTTCATAAGGTAAATCTGTCCAATGATTTAGATTAATCCATAGAATAAATCGATCTATCGATTTGAACTCGTCTATAGCGTGAATCGATCTAATTTTTCATATTAAGTTGTTTTTTATTTCTAAACCGATAAGGATAGTTATTTAAAACTCTAATATATATGAACTTGTTTTGTAATTGAATTTTTAGCCAAATTATCTTGATATTTTTTAACAAGCTTATAATATTTTGGTGGAGATGCTAAGAATATTGTAAACCTATTTAAAAATAATATAAATGATAACATAAATCTTTAACTTGTCCTCCTATCTTGACAGAAAATTTTCAAGAATTATAATAAAATAGGGGATATTCTTTGAAAAATATGAAGAAAAAAAAAATAAAAAGGGTGTGTTTCCTTGGGAATTTACCCAATTTTTTCTTCATTTTCTTCCCACTAACCATTTACCAAAACCTCAAAAAGGGCCTCTGAGTTCTTAGGCCTTCAATTAGTGTCGTCATGTTGATGTTGGAGGATATAAAAATGTCAATTAAGTATATGCTTAGATAAGTGTTATAAACTGGACTTGAGGGTCTACCAATCTGCTTCGAATCATCAACAGATGTAACTAAGGGGTAATCAAACCTGAATTAGATGAGTTCGATAGACTTAGATGCTAATCGACAGACCGAATACATGTTTGAAGCTTGCAGATACAGTAGATAACGATGCATGATAGAAGTTGACATTAAACCCTTGGGGTTTTTATTGGCACATGGTGTGTCAGTTCACCTTCTTGCAATCCAACCTAATCTCTCCCTGGCTTCCCGTCAACGGGCTGATGTTTCCCATCTTCACCATGGCCGCCGCGAAGTCCCTCGAAAAGGTTGCGGCGTTGGTGCTGTACTGCCGGACCAGCGAGTCCTGAGTGCCGTTGTTGAAGAGTTCCTGGTCCGAGTGGAGGAGGCCCTTCTGCGCCACCAGGTTCTGGTAGTACGCGTTGTCGAAGGTGGTGGGTGTCTGCAGGTCGAGCGGCGCCAGGTTGTTGTCGCCGCCGGAGGACGGGCAGTTCTGCTGGGTCTGCGACGCGAAGCTGGCGTCGATGTTCGCGTCGTTGTAGATGTGGGAGCGGAAGTTGACGCAGCGGGCCTGGCCGATGGTGTGGGCGCCGGAGAGCGCGGTGAGGTCCCGCGCGTTCAGGTTCTTGTTGGCGAAGGCCGTCTTCAGCTGGGAGAGGCTGGAGCCGGGGCCCGGGAGGTTGGTGTTGGCCGCGCTTTGGCTGGCTGTGGTCGCGTCCCTGCGTCCCAGTTTCACCGTCCACGATGGCCCTCCAAGCTGAAAGAGATCATTTCGTTTATCAGCTAAGAAAGACAGAGAGAAACAGAGAAGAACAGAGAGCGAGAGAGAAGGGATGCGCTACCGACCAAAACTACGCCGTCGCGGGCGGCAAGTGCGACGATATCGGCGCACGAGACGATGCCAGGGCAGGCTGTTTCCACGTTGGATTTGATGGTGTCGATCACATCGTAGCCACGCACAGAGTTGGCATTCGGTCCCGCATTCTTCTCTCCGGTGAACGTCGCCGTGTCATCAAGAAGGATCGACCCGTCGCAGCCCTGCGAGAACTCCAATATTCAGAACCTCAAACAGCACATCGGAAACCATGCAATGTAAGAAAGGCGTCGCCCTACGTTGACGAAGCAATCATGGAAGAACAGCCTGAGGATGGAGGCGCCCATCCTCGGCTCGTTATTGACGGCCTGCGTCATGGCCGACCGCACCACGGTCTGCAGGTTGGGACATGTCTTTCTGTAGAACGTCGGCGAAAGCTGCCCGTCTGCAATGCAGACAAGTAGAGCAAGGAAGAAGACGATGGCGATTCTCTCAGAGGACACAGCCATGGCTGATCGACGGACGACCTGATACCACCCAAGTGAACCGCCAAAGGAAGCCTAAGCTGAGGTGAGAAGAAAGGCTCTCCATGGCAAGGTATATATAGCAGTCACCGTGCTTGCATGGCTCTCAAATATCAAGGGTACGTGGAATTCAAAACATGGCTGCGCAAAGACCTGCATGTCACATGTTAACAGTCATCAAATGCTAACCTCGATGGTCACACACAGCTGCCTTCACGCGATTCTCTATGGAATCGAACGTGTTCGAAGCATGCGGGTTCAATTTGGCCAGTACTATGTGTGCTGCAGAGTTGACCACATCATATAGTTTATGGCATGATTGCATGGAGACAACTAACAACTGGACAAGCATCAAGAAGAGCAGCCTTCTTCTTTGACTACGTAAACAAATCTGCATGCATGTGGGGGATGGATCGGGGCCCACATCGTTGACTCTGCATGCATTGATTGGCAGAACCGTTGTATGGAAGCCCGTGACGAGCTGCGAGATGCATGACAACCTGCTTCCACCGGACTGAGAGAGTGATGGAGAAGTCTTGGATTCTAATGTAAACTATTCAAACAGTCGATAGAGGTGCCTAACTGGTTCGATCTAACATTGTCTTCTTGCATCATTGCATGAAAGGCTGCAGCTCTTCCTTGAATTGGGTAACAAGACAAAGGGCGAGTGAAGTGCTAAACATGTCGGTGAGAAAATAATAGTATCAATAATATAATCAAACTATCATTTATGCTTTGAAATTTCACGAGGTAGCAAAGGCAGGGAACATGTTAGGTTCAGTGTTCGTCAAATAGCTGGAGTCTACTGATGGTCAGGGATGTTCTTCTATGGTGCTCAATGGACATGACCTGTCTCTCCTCCTAAATGCAGGGTTTTATATTCTATACCACATGTTGGAGACCGGCAAATTTCATGTTACAAGTGCATCGCATATGATTAGTTTTCTGTCTGATAGATGGAAGCCATAATCTTTTTTTATATATACGATAAATTATAGGATTAATCTCACACAATCCTCGGCTGCGGTCATGATTGTCCACACGACTTAAGTCACTATACACGGGCTAATGGGCTCGCGGCGAGGGCTACGGATCACAAATATGAGAAGATCTGAACCGTCAAAATGATATCAACGGTCTAACGTTCGTGTGAGAGACGCGAACGCTTTTGGAACCGCGAGCCCATTAGCCCAAACCGGAGCCCGATGTGAACAAGTCACGTCGATTTGGTCGGAGTCGAGATCGACTCTTAACAAGAAGTAGCAAGCAATATGGTTCTCGATGACGTCATCGACCAAGTCGATGGTCACATTCATCTGCCATCAATTGCGCAAATGTTGACTCGGAATGGATTGGACGTTTTCGTGGTAAAACATGGTTCAATTTAGCGCACTGATGATGCAATCCACTTCCGGAATCGGAACGTTAACTCGGTTGACCAAGTCAAACCTGCCGCAATTGGTAACCGCATGGAAGCGGTCAACGTCAATCGCTGCATCAAGATGTGTGCCATGGATCATGCGGAGCATCCGCCCAAGAAAGCTGTAGTTGAGATCTCATGTGATGCATGTTGTTGTCTTCTTTATTATTATTCCCCAACACACAACGAGCGTTATTACCGGTAATGGTGAATACACCACACACTTGGATAATCGTGCTCATGTACGTATAGTTAGGCCATCTACGTACGCCACGTCACATTAGTTGTTGACCTTCCTGCAGTTCAACCTGATCTCCCCCTTGGTCCCTGTGAGCGGGCTGATGTTTCCCATCTTCATCATGGCCGCCGCGAAGTCGCAGCTGAAGGCCACCGCGTTGGTGCTGTACTGGCGGACCAGCGAGTCCTGAGACCCGTTGTTGAAGAGCTCCTGGTCCGAGTGCAGCAGGCCCTGCCGGACCACCAGGTTCTGGTAGTACCGGTTGTCGAAGGTGGTGGGTGTCTGGAGGTCGAACGGGGCCAGGTTGCTGTCGCCGCCGGAGGCCGGGCAGGTTTGCTTACGGGTCGACGCGAAGCTGGCGTCGACGTTGGCGTCGTTGTAGATGTGGGAGTGAAAGGTGGTGCAGCGGGCTTGGCCGATAGTGTGGGCGCCGGAGAGCGCGGTCATGTCGCGGGCGCTCAGGCCCTTGGAGGAGAACGATGAGATGAGCTGGGAGAGGCTGGAACCTGCGCTGGGGAGGTTGCTGTTGGCCGAGCTTTGGCTGGCGGTGGTGGCGTCCCTGCGTCCCAGTTGCACGGTCCATGTTGGTCCCCCGAGCTGCAAGGAACATTTACCGCAGTCATCAGTGAACATCTCACATCCATCGCCATCGCCATCATTAACACTATTGTCTTCGCATCATTGATGCGACAGCCTGATGATGAGCCGGTGTTTCCATCACGATACATTTACACAAGTAATTCTTCCATTCTTGGGGAAGCGCAGGGGTCGCGGTACTCACCAGCACAACACCGTCGCGCGCGGCGAGCGCGAGGATGTCAGCGCACGACACAGTGGCTTTGCACGCGGCCTCGACGTTGGATTTGATGGTATCGATGACTTCAAAGCCGCGGACGGAGTTGGCGTTCGGGCCCGCGTTCTTCTCGCCGGTGAAGGTAGATGTGTCATCCAGAAGAATCGATCCGTCACATCCCTGAGAAAGCGATCGAGAGAACAAAATATGACATCCAAATGGATCAGGTCAAAAGATCGAACAGTTTATGATGTCACTGAGATCATAGCACAGTGGAGTGTAGAGAACAGAGTAGATCGACACACTTTGACAGTGGTCAAAACCAAAGAAGGACAAAAGGATGCCAATCAAGATGTACTTCGAGTTTATCTCAATAAACCATGACAGCTAACTCAATCTGGCGACGGCACGCCACAAATCACCATTAAGAATCTCTATCGCAAGAAATTACTGGGCGTACTCTGTTCATATCTTCCTTCATAGACCAAACGATCACAAACAAAGAGACGGATTGCGTTGGCAGAAGCATTTCCATGGTATCTCTGTGACAGATAAGAAGGAAGAGGAGAGAGACGACGCATACACTGACAAAGCAGTCGTGGAAGAACAACCGGAGGATGGACGCGGCCATCCTCCTCTCCTTGTTGACGGCCTGAGTCATGGCCGACCGCACGATGCTCTGCAGGTTGGGGCACGTAGAGCTGTAGAACATCGGCGACAACTGTCCATCGGCAGCGCAGGCAAGCAGAGCAAGGAAGCAGAAGACGAGCACTCTGTCACGGCAGAACGCGGCGGCCATGGTTGATCAACAGGAAGCTCGAGTTGGAGATGCGAAGAGCGTCCCGAGACGGCCGGATATATATAGTACTGCACCCGCTTGCATGGCTTCAAACATTGCTGCCATCAAATTGTTCAGATATCATTAAGCAGCAGTAAATGAAAACTTTAATCCCCATTGATTACGCGCAACCACAATCAATAGATTTGGTGCAGAATTGAGGCCACCAACAGTGTTCAAAACAAGGGCATTAGAACGCCAGGACCACATTTGGGAAACCTTTGCATAATGGAGAAGATGGTGAGGAGGAATCAACTACTAGCAAATATACTATCAACTATTTCATTTATGATAAGTAAGTCAATTATAAACTTTCTTCTCGTCATTTATGATCATAAATATAATCCAAAAACTTATCTTTAACATAAAAAAAGAAAAGACTTTTTTTGGGATAAATCAAACTTAAAATTGAGATTACTAATCTGATATCTCGTAGCAGGGATTACGTTGAACTGATCAAGACATCAATTAATCTTGGATTAACAACAAAGTTATACGTGAAGCAACTGGTCTGGAACTTTTTGACTTTTTGTTGTGCTGATTGGAGGATGGCGTGACAGCGAGTTTGTTCTCGAGGTTGATCGAGGCAGTGAGGTTGGATCAGTCTCTTTTCCAGAACAGGTCAAATTACTCTTCAAAAGTAGTAGGCCGGACAAATCCATCTATCCGGTCGAGAGATGGTGTAAGACTACCCGAGAGGGAGGGGAAACGAGAAAGGAATGGTCCATTTCCTATGGCTGCATACAACAACAAAAGAGAAGCATGATTCGTTGTCATCGGATCAAGAAGGATAGCAGCCATGCATGAGAGGTAAGGAGGAGAATCTTTCATCTATATCAGGTCGGGCATACACCCAAGTGAAGTCACGTCGGTGACAATAAATATACCCTACTTGATATATATTATTCGTGTTTGCACACTAAAAATACGACCTCTTAGCCATGGCAAACAGGTGCAAAGCTTAAAGTTTGCCATTTGTTTATGGGAATAGTGTGATTGTAGAAGGTGGAGGTGCACATGCAATGTACCAACACAAATCTAGCATCACGTTGCTCTGTTTCCTTCATAATTGAGGTGCCCTTTCACATGCATGTCGCATATAGTGTTGCCACAATTATGAATAATATATATATATATATATATATATATATATATATTATTAATGTGTTTACATCATAGGTGATATGATAAATATTCTATAGTGCATGAAGTTTCGAGGAACAGCATGAGGAGGACATATTTTACGTTGACAGGCAATAAGGAACAACATATATGCGCATGCTTGTCGTTCTCATCGGCCACTGCAAGACCACACCACCGAGTGCACATTCTCCATTATGAGGAATCCAAAGTAGCACCGACCATCATCCACTCCCAAAGAGAAGAAGAAGAAGAATGTTAGTGGAAACTCATCTTGCATTGCTTGGTGGATTATTCATACGAGTGATCTCTTCCTATTCTTGCTTGATTCACGAACAATGGTAGCAAATAGATATGTGGATGAACAATGATAGCAAAGAACAAATAGAAATGAGCAACTCTATCCACAAATAGTACTACTGCAGAATGCAAAGAATCATTCAGTTCGGCCTCCGGCAGTTCAATCTGATCTCCCCGAGATATCCCGTCAGTGGGCTGATGTTTCCCATCTTCACCATGGATGCCGCGAAGTCCGTGGCAAATGCCGTCGCGTTGGAGCTGTAGAGCTGCACCAGCCAGTCCGCTGGCCCGTTGTTGAAGAGCTCCTGGTCGGAGTGCAGCAGCCCCCTCCGGCCCATCAGGTTCTGGAAGTAGCTGTTGTCGAACCGCGTGGGGCTGGTGGAGTCCAGCGGTGCCATCGTGGCGTCGCCGCCGACGGCCAGGCAAGTCTGCCTCCGGAGCCACGCGAAGCCCGGGTCGATGTTGCTGTCGTTGTAGACGTGGGGGCGGAAGTTGCTGCAGCGGGCGCTGCCGACGGTGTGAGCGCCGGAGAGCGCGGTCAGGTCGCGCATGTCGAGGCCCTTGGACGCGAACGTCGACATCAGGGTGTAGGCACTGGCGGAGGGGGGCGGGAGGTTAGCGACGGCCGCGGAAATGCTCGCCGTCCTCGCGTCCCGGCGACCCAACGCCACCGCCCAACTTGGTCCACCGAGCTGCATGCGGAAAGCCCATCAGTTTTACGTGTCCAATGCACTGTTATGGAATGGATAGCATGACGCCGACCAAGTTGACCCCGTCGCGGGCGGCGAGGGCGAGGATGTCGGCGCACGACACCACCGCTCTGCAACTCGCTTCGACCTGGGCCTTGATGGAGTCGATGACTTCGTAGCCGCGGAGGGAGTTGCGGTTCGGCGGCGCGTTCTTCTCGCCGGCCATGGCTGGTGTGTCATCGAGGAGGACGGATGCGTCGCAGCCCTGAGGACAAGGTCAAATATGCCGGTCAACTAAACATCCACCACCATCGACAAAGAATTCCTCTGTGCTAATTCTTCTTTTCACCCATCGGCCACAGTACACATCTACGACACTCCAGGCTGTAAAGAAGCTTACGCCATTAAATCTTTAGCTGTCCGATGGACGTTTCCTTTCCGACACTGCAGGGAATTAGAACCTTCCAACCACCACATCCCGATCGTTCATTCCCTAAATCTTTCGATCATTTGAAGTATGGAGCTAATCTTACCCACATCGAACAGGAAGCAATCTAACTAAGAAGTCATGCAGACAAACTTATCCATCTAAAGCATGGAGAAGCAATCGATGCCTCACGTTGACGAAGCAGTCGTGGAAGAAGAGGCGGAGCATGGAGGCGCCCATCGTAGGGTCCTGGCCGACGGCCTGGGTCATCGCCGACCGTACGATGCCCTGCAGGCTGGGACAGGTCCAGCCGTAGAATGTGGGTGACAACTGCGCACGTACGCTGCAAGCCACCAAAGAGACGGTAGCGACCGCAAGGAAGGCGGAGCGGTACGAAGCCATGATCGAAGCGAAGCCTAAATCTGTGAAGATGCAATGAGATAGGCTTTCCGTTGGCAAAGCTATATATAGTTCTCTTGCGACAGTGTGTGTTCTTTGCATGGTTCGTCTTCTCGTCGTGAATACCCTAGGGTTGATGTGACCAGGATCGGTGGGCGAATGCCAATAATTGGCCAACCACACCATATGATCCTCCTCTCGACAGCAACATCGGACCTAACCTTCGCGTTACGATCTTTGGATGGTGGAAGTGGAGCTCTTCGCGAATCCTAAAGCAGGGAGACACGAGCCCTGCTTGCTTCAAGATGCGTGCGGTGACGCCGACACTCTCCCACGCCCACTCCATGGCATTTGGACTCTTATCGTTGGGTGGGGTGGGTGGGGTGAAATCTCTTGGTAACACATTATGTGGATCAATCATTGTACGATTTGGAAGATTAGAGTAGGTGTGATGAAGGTGTCACCATGGTTTTTTATAGAGGCTGTTGTGTTGAGATCGATCGAGGTGCACCAAACTTAACAGTAGCGAGGGCCACTCGGTTTGGTGGCTGGTCAAGTGTTGCTCTATCCACTGTGAACACGAATCGGAATGCATCCGAAGGACTCTTCTTAGCTGGATGCTCTTTCGTTAATCTCATATGTGTCCTTGTTTAGCATGGATCCATATAATTTAATTTCAGATTCGTTAATTTGATTAATTCTGATCACGGTTTGTTTGGTGGATGATGCATCTTCCCCGCCGACGAAGGTGATGGATTCTTACGTGAAGGAATCGTCTGGGCTTTGGATGGGGGTGTCCACTGCCTGTAAAGAACGAGAACAAGGAACCTTTCTGCAGCAACGAGTAATAAGAAGATTTAGATCTTTCTTGCTAGTGAGGAATCAATCGACTGTTGCATGCAGTGTCAGATAGCCACCTCGGGAACTTACGGATTCAGATGCAGAACTTGTACAGCTCCCATGGACAAATAGAACGCCGGCATTGTCTCTCTCCTCTGCCTCTCTAGTTTGGCTTTACCTTCACTTTTTCGTTTCTAACATGTGGACGACAGACTATCCTGAGCTATTATTATAGGTGATCGAAATTTAACGTCATAAAATATAAAAAAATTTACTTCGACGTAGGATAGATATATTTGTAAAAGACTTGTGTAATAGGTTCTGATAGGACATATTCTTGTATCACTCCTACGATAAATGTTAGCGATCATATTAGTATCGACATGATGTCGCATCGATGTGGCACCTTGGACTCAGGTTGGACGGTTGCTTGTCTCACACTGTCTGAGGTCATACGAGACGACAACGCATAATATATAGTCGCTTCGGAAAGTTCGAAATAATACTGTGCGGGTTGGTCGACGCTCGCACGGGAGGTATAAGCCAATTGCTCGAGGAGTCAACCACCATTGATCGATCTTGTATGACTGACCCTCTTTCGAAAGTATAAAAGCTAATTCTTGATCGATGTCCGGAGAGGCACATCGGACATTCGACCCCTTTATCCACATACCACTCTTTTATCTACACATCACTAACTTAAGCTTTGGATGATCGGGTCGGCAATTCTACCTCCTGACCTAAGTCCATGTGTAGGAGAGAAGATTGCATTTGGGAGAAGATTCTCAAATCCGACAAGACTTGAAGCTCACCTCCACCCCCCCGAGCATCTGCGTGGATGACCTTACGTATATGGGATTGGGCTAAGCTGTGCTGACACCTCAACTATGACATAAAGGTTTGCTAACAAGTTCACCATATTGCTAGACTTGATGAAGTACAATGAATTATTTTGACGAAGAGTTATAATCTAACAAGTGTATTTGTGAAATGAAGCTCAATTTGTTTGACAAAATAGAATAACTCAAGAAAATAATAATTTTTAAAATTAAAGAATGTGGAGAGAAAAATTATTTCAATAAAATAATTAATCTATTAAATTATCATAATTTATAAACAAAAATATTTACCCTCATGTTAATAATACTATATCCATATAAGTTCATCTAGCTCATCTCTTGCTTCTAATGTAGGTTAGGTTAGATCGAAACGCTATAATCTGTTTTATTTAGAGATTTACAATCTCGTCGCCAAGGATCTAGAATCAAACCTTATTATAATGTATTTGAGAGTCAATTCTTTTTCACTTGAGCTCCTTATTACGTCAATGCTAAGTTGATTCTAATACTATTCTATCATGCTTCGGATTAATGGATAACTTACTCATTAGCTCTGTTGAGTCTAAACCATTAATTATAAATATTTTGAGTCAAAGTTGATAGTAAAAAGTCTAACAAGTCCACTATCTATTCTTTCACTTTCAACTTAGGATTAAATTAGTCATCTAATATTAGATTGATTCTGATATCATTTTATCATAATTTATCCATTAGCTTTGTTGAGTTTGAACTGTTAATTCAAAAATATTTAAGCTTAAATTAATAATAATAGATCTATCAACTTACTAACTTAAGTCTACACAGGATTAAATCTTACATACAAGACAGACCTCATCACCTGTTCAAACGTTCAACAGGGACGATTAACTGTTCGATTACTCATCATCACCTCCGATAGAGCTGCTCATTCACAAGCCAAGGCTCGCAAGCATGCTTTAATTGTCGCGCTCCCATGCACTGCAGTCGAACTCGAAATAGCCACTCACGGGTACACAGTCAACACGTTCCCTCTTCTCGTCTTCTTCACAGTCAACATCGCGTCGGAGCTTCTCATTTGCCACGGACTCTGTTCCACAGTGCAGAAATCTGTGTGACAGCCGAGTAAACTTTGGCCTATAGTAGCCATGGATGAGCGAGTTGTCATGACAGTGACCTGCCGTGAGGCATCGAAAAGGACGTGCATGTGATCATTGTGCAGGCCAATCCCTTTCTGTATGCCAGACCGACATCGATCCGAGCTGTCTCACGTACCAGTGAGGAGGCTAAGCTAAGCATTCCCAGAAATTGCTCTGTTTTCTTCACCTCCAACCTTGCTATTACTACCGTCGACATGAAGCTGTCACTCTATTTGTGCCGTGCGGTAGGAGACGCTTCTCCTTCAATGTTGTCATCTTAGCTTAGCGTCGATCCCAGTGGGAACGACTGATACGATCGGTAGATGATAAGGGTTGACACCCGTACAGAATCATTCGATCTATAGTTATCGCTACGAGAACTTTTGATTTTTGTTGAAGAAATAGATCTTATAATTGTCTCCTCGCTACGTGAAAGAACAGTGACTAGTGCATCATATCAGTTCGCCTTTCTGCAGTTCAACCTGATCTCGCCATTTTTCCCGGTGAGAGGACTGAGGTATCCCAGCTTCACCATCGCGCTCGAGAAGTCGCTGGCGAACGCCGTGGCGTTGACGCTGTAGTTGCGCACCAGTGCGTCCTGAGACCCGCCGTTGAAGAGCTCCTGGTCCGAGTGAAGTAGGCCCCGCGCCGCCACCAGGTTCCTGTAGAAGCTGCTGTCGAACAGGTTCGGGGTCGCCACGTCGAGGGGGGCCAGGTTGCCGTCGCCGCCCGTCGCCGGGCAGGTCAGCTTCCTCTCGGCGGCGAAGCTGCCGTTCACGTTGGCGTCGTTGAAGATGCGGGAGCGGAAGAGGCCGCAGCGCGCCATCCCGATGGTGTGCGCGCCGGAGAGCGCCGTCATGTCCTGCGCGCTCAGGCCCTTGGCGTCGAACACGGAGATCAGCGTGGCGAGGCTGGAGAATGGGCCCGGCAGGTTGGAGTTGGCCGCGTCCAGGCTCGCCGTCCTCGCGTCCCTGCGGCCCAGCGGCACCGCCCACGTCGGACCCCCAAGCTGCAGCGGCAGTTTCCATGTAACACCGCAACACGCTCTACTCTCGGGAGGGCGTTGGTGTACTGACCAGGTATACGCCGTCGCGAGCGGCGAGGGCGACGATGTCGGCGCAGGACACCGTGGCGTTGCAGGCCGCCTCCGCCCGGGTTTTGATGGCGTCGATGACTTCGTAGCCACGGACGGAGTTCGCATTCGGCGCCGCGTTCTTCTCGCCTGTGAAGTTCGCCGTGTCGTCCAGCAGAATCGACGCATCACAGCCCTGATCCCAGCATTCGGATGGTGACGGACGAGACGTGACCACACCATAGAAAGCAACAAGACAAGAGCTACTGGAGAAACGGACGTACATTGACGAAGCAGTCGTGGAAGAAGAGGCGGAGAATGGACGCACCCATACGCGGCTCTTGGCTGACGGCCTGGGTCATCACCGACCGCACGATGGTCTGCAGGTTGGGGCAGGTCGTGGCGTAGAACGAAGGCGACAGCTGACCATGGAGGACACCAGCAAGCAAAGAGAATACGATGAAGCCGGGAAGAAGAGAAGCCATGACCGAGGAAAGGTAATGTGCTGCGATGGAAGGCCTACTTCGGCCGGCAAATTTATTGAGCAGAGTGCTCTGTTTGCAGCGCAATTGGCACCGCCTGTTGGAGAATCCAATATGGTTTGGTGATTATTCTAATGTATGCAGAAGACGGTGGGCACATAGACAGGTCTTACATCATGTGTCCATCTGACCTGCTTCGGTGCCCCCTTCCCCACAGCTAAAAGCTTCAGTGGCCTTCCTCTCCACTGTCGCCATGTGTTGGGCTACTGCTACAAAGACTACCAGAGACGTCAAAAACACTTCCTTTTCTACTTGGATTATTTTATTAGTACTTCTGATAGAACATTATCTGAAGCCATATCTACATGAACAGTGTTGACTCCCATGTCCGGCGGCCCTAATCACTTTAACCTGAACTCGGGACACTGACAAGTATCTGTCAAATGCAGTGAGCTCACATGACTGTTGTCAGATTAAACTAGTGAGAGTATAAAATGTCCCAGGAAAGTTCAAAGATGTGTTTCTCGCTCACAGTGGATGTTGCCATCCAAAGCTGTCACTGTACTCTCGGTTCTCTCATCCTATTAACATATGCAATAACTCTACATGCCAAATTCAAACACACAGTTGATAGGAGCATATTGCTGATTTGTGGGTAGAGAAAACAGTGAGATCGATGGCATCCTCTCGGAGCCAATCTACTGTGACATCTTCTCAGTCTCGACGACGAGAGGTGGGATGCTCTGTTCATGGCTGAAAAAGTTGCCAGGATCCACCACGCCCTTCACCATGGCCAACCTCCTAAAGTTGTTCTTGAAATACTTCTCACCCCAAACCTTCGCCTCAGAGTAGCTCCTGCTACCATCGTTCTTTCCCAGGTCAAGATCCCTGAAGTTGACATACGCAGCTCGAGGATGCTTGGAGACGTATGGAGTCATGAATCTGTACATCCTCCTGCTCCAATCCAAGTGCTGCTTGGATTCTGCGACGCCACCATCTTTCCATATAGAAAGGTAGTGGATGATGAAGAGGTTGCCCTTCCTGTGAGGATACGGCGTCTGTGACTCTTCTATCTCACTCATCCTCCCACCACAGGGATCAATCCGCATCGAACCAGCTTTCGCCTGGGAGATCCTACCCCAGATGGCTTCCCACCCCGTCACCGGGATGGGCTCTGTCACGTAGTCAGATTTGCCTTTGTTGAAGATCTTCGGCTGCAATCCTCTGTCCGTGAGAATCTCTATCGGCTCTCTGTCGGTGTGCCCTGCGGCATGTACTGCAGACTCGATCCAAGTCATCTCTCTGCAGTCGTCCCTCTCCACGCCCAGCTCCGGGAAGCTGTGCCCCATGTGTTGGAGGAGCCCTTCGCAGTCTCCAAGAAACATGGACATGAACACCGCCTCCACCCTCCTCTTTGCCCCCTCGGTTTGGGCTATGTTAACGCGGAGGTGCAGGTCGTCATGGAGCAGGTGAGCAATGTTCTGCCATTTGTTCATCAGCTCGATTGCTCCCTGCTCCGACGTCCTGTGAACGGTGAACATGCTCACGGTGGCAGGGACGGGGACCAATCTGACCTTCCAAGAGACGATGACACCGAAGCTTGCTCCGCCGCCGCCTCTTATGGCCCAGAAGAGGTCCTCGCCCATGGATTCCCTGTCCAGGATCCTGCCATCGACGTCGATTACCTTGGCGTCCAAAACGTTGTCAGCTGCGAGGCCATACTTCCGCCACAAGAGCCCAAAGCCACCGCCACTAAGGTGGCCGCCGACGCCGACTGTGGGGCAGACGCCGGCGGGGAACCCAAGCGTCCCGCTGTGTTCTGCAATCCTATAGTAGAGTTCGCCGACGGTGGCTCCAGCTTCCACCCAAGCCACGGCGTGTTCTACGTCGACGCTCACCGACCGGAGGTCGGCCAGATCGACCAAGACAAAGCTGCTCTTCTTCTCGGATCGGTACGACAAGCCTTCGTAGTCGTGCCCGCCGCTCCGAACTCGGATCGGCAGGCCGTGATCCCTGCAGCAGATGACCAATGCTTGAACTTGGGATGCATCAGTCGGAGCGATGATGAGGAGGGGTTTTGGCGTTTCAGGGGAAGTGAACCGGAGGTTTTGGATGGAGGAATTGAGGAGGGAGAAGTAGGAAGGGCTGTTGGGGAGGTAGAGGAGATGAGACCAATCGGTGGAGGGTGAAGCGGTGGAAGAGAGGCAGCGGAGGAAGCTCTCAGGATCCGGAAGTGACGAGGCTGACAAGATTGAGAGGCACGGAAGCAGGGAGAGTAGAAGATGAACGGAGCGTGGTGCCATCTCCGTTCTCTGTTCATGACGATCCATCTCCTGCAATCTGGTGATGTTTCCATGTCATGAGAGGGTTTGTATGTCACATGGATCATGCATGAGTATATTAAACATCGAGGATCTATCCCAGTATCAGATATTAATAAAGTTCTTGTGCTGGGGAGTGTTTCCAACCACCATCTCGGCTTGTTCTCACTAACCACATCTGAAAACTGGTGCTCTCTCTCTCTCTCTCTCTCTATACATACATACATACCACTTGCAAATAAAGTCTCTAAACAAAATTTCTGTTCCTTTCTACTTTAAAAAGCAACAAAATCTGGTGAAATCCATTACTCATTCATGTAGTCCTTTTTGAGGAACATATCTCTTGAATCAGATATCATGACTTTGCATGGCAACACAAAGATGACAGAATATTTTAAAATTTCTTGGTTGTTGGAATACTCATCAACACTGGCAACAGAAAAAAAAAAAAAAAGAAATCTTCCAAAATTATTCATGAAGCAATTCTCACCTAAAATCTTGGCCCTTGAGTTGACTATGTAATTATCCTCATTTTAATCCCATGTCAAGGAACCCTAATTTAAGATATGCACCTCTTAAATGCTTGGAAACACAAGCAATTATGTATTCAAAGATCCTCCTAATGTAACCTAAGTGTCATACTGATGTTGCCTACTAAAAACATCATCTACCAATCTCTATAGTGTATCTAAAAAGATTTTATAGTCTGGAAATTACTTTATCCATCTTGTTGTGAGGCATGCAAAGACTGCAGATATATAATGAAGTCATACACTAGCAACAAAATAACATCTCCAACTGCTAAAAGCACAAATTTCTTTGTCACACAAAATTGGAACAGTAGCTTATTTTTCTTTTTTGTGTAAGAAAGAAAAAAACTCTCATGAAGTAAAAAAAAAAAAAGACAAGCGCTAATTTATCTGTAGAACAACTTTCAGGGTCCGGTCATACCAAACTCCAAGGACCTGTGACTGCCTGAGCCTTGTTGAAGATGACACCCTCATATTTCACTTGGAACCACTTCATTGCGTCCTCCTTGGTGATGCTGCATCAGTGTTGATGGCTCACACGACAGCCAGCTCGCTCCAAGACGACATAGAAATCCATGCCATAGATACCAGTTGAAGGATCAGATCTGTAAAATAACATCTCATTCAGTAAGAAGGACTAATAAGCAAACATGAATATTTAAAAAAAAATGAATTGAACTTTTAACATATCAAAGAGTTCAACTGATGGTCATGCCAAACCAAATTATTCAAGGACTACTAACATATCAACTTCATGAAACTGTAATTGTGAGTTTTTGCAACAACTCTAATTTGAGGAACTAGGTCCATATTGGACAGTGGATAACAAGATGTGCTATCAAGTATTCTCCAAGCCAGCCACCTAACAGTAACAATTGACATACATAAACACTGACTAAGCTGCATGTAGATTGCCTATACTTGCTTTCCAGAGTTGGAATTTACATTGATCACATTCCCCAACATCTTATTTATATCCTAATGGTAAGAATAATACACTTAGACGTGTTGTTCCAACGACAATATCTTCATCAACGAAATTAACAACTGCAGCTGATAACTCTGCCAGAATCATAAATGTTAATATGGATACTAAAACACAGGTTCAGATTTTTCTAGAGTATATACTTTGGTATCCAAGCAAAACTAGCAATACAACTAAACAAAATCGCTTACCTAATCCCAAGATCAATGTGTTCTTGTATACCAAAAACAAAGCAACCAGTATTGCTGAAGTTTCTCCCCAACAGCTCATATTCTTTCACTTCCAGTCTGCTCAACAGAAGTTGCATGGCCTTGTCACCTCTGACTGTGACAGCATGCAATCTTCTCATTACGCCTGATACCAAAGGACCGGACAGTGTAACTCGCTGCCAAATTGCATCAGCCATAGGAGACGGCATATCAACAAGGAATCTAAAAATTATTCATCAAAGACACTTTTTGTGTGTAACAACAATGGTACCCTTTGAGAAAACTGGTGTCTGCCCACGCAACTGCTCTAGAACCTACATTGGCTGCGGAAACAGGAGATACAACTAATAAAAGTTAAGAAAAGCAAAACCTTGCATTCTTATAACTATGAAGTTAAAAGAATCAATAATGCAACACATATGAGAAAGATCAACTACCAATTAGGACTAGTTTATCTGATGAACTTGAAATGAGGATATAAGCAAATACGCGTCCTGGTGAAGTAAGCAATCATTTACATAACTATAAGAGTTACAAACGCAGCTGAGACTTTCCAATAAACAAATAAATTGTTCATTATATTGATGTTGCACCCAGAAAGCAGATTCACAAGGTCATCCAAGGCTGGAGTCAGAAACATAATTGGGCGATCAAAATAAGAACTTGGGACAAGGAAACCAATTATCAACCCATATATAAAGTGCAAAATAGAAATAGGAAATGACTCCGACCAAACCTTAGCGGCTCTAGTGAAGCGATCGCGACTCTCTCCCACAGAGACGTTGAGGACGAGGTTCTGGACCTTGATATCCCGCATCCGGTTCGGCAGATTCTTCTCGGAACCCTGCGATCAGAGGAGGATAAAAAAGGAAAGAATGAGGGGTGACTACAACCATCGCGAGAGAGAGATCGAAGACGGGGCGCGAGCGTAGCAGTCGAACAGCTGCGGCTCGCTTCAGCGGAGGATCGAATGAAACCCTGATTCTATTTAGAATTCTCGTTTGCTCGTGACGGTAGCTTGAAATAACGAAAATGCCACATCGGGCCCATTTTAGCAGAAAAATGGGCTCGATTGGCCCATTTTGATATATTGACTTAATTTAAAATTCTTACTTTCCATTCTAAGGTGAATTAGAGCATCGAAGAGATCACGTCGAAGACATCGATCTTTTGATCAGACATCCGAGACCCTCTCGACTCTACTTGAGTTTCTTGTGCAGGCTCAAACGAGTTGAACTAATGTGATAGCATTCCTCACAACAAATCTGATCATTAGACAGAAATAGAGACAACAAAATATCAAGTATAGTATTTAACAGTCGTTAGCGATCCTTGACAGGGCTGTCGCAGAAGGTGGCTCATTAACAAAGAACCATTAACCAATCCAGTTCAAAGAGAGATCTTTGTTTGATTCAAACAAAACATAAGACATCAAAGAAAGAATCACTGAAACTGAGAAGAAAGACACCTAAATTTAACTTAGTCAAACAAGAAACTAATGAGGCCACATGAACCAAAAGACTAATTCCTCGTAAACAAACTGAAAGAATCAACAGCTATGTCAGTTGAAAGATCTTTGGATTCTTTAGCATCAAATCTCCTTGTCCTTGTGAAGCTTCCAACTCATCATGTGGATTCTGACAGCCCCTTCAAAAGTTCTAACAGTTCTCCTTTCTTCAGCTTTGAGTAACCTTTTATTCCCCTCCTTTTTGCAAGTTCTTTCAACTCGGGGAGCTTCAATTCATCTAGATTCTGCACATTGGATTCTCTATCTGTAGTTAGTGCCTGCTGTTGTTTGTCGGCCACTTTGTTTCTCGTTACTGATTGCAGTTGTTCCTCGGCTACCTCCTTATCATCTTGTACCAATGAAGGTGATGGGATAGGTGACTTCTTCACAAATTTTGAGACTGGTCTTGCAACTTCTGCCTCATCAGAGAACACATTATTATTGGATGTTTAACCTTCCAAGGGCCTACTCTTTTCCGACAATGATGCACCATCATCTTTTCTTGGAACTTAATCCATGTAAATCAAAATTAAAAAGTTTGGGTTGACACAAACAAAGAATAAACTGTAAAAATAGCAGGAAATGCATGATACATAAGATCCTCATTGTACAACTGTTTAGTCTCCTCCCAGCTATGGCGAAGGAAACAAGTTTACAACAACTAATAGGAAATTTAGGTTTGGTGAATATGAAATCATCACTATTCAACTCCATAATTTTACGCCTTAAATGTATGAGAATGCCAATAAGTAACTCATATATTTAAAATCAAAGGTAAAGTACACATGATTCTGCATTTACATACCTCTTACTTGTTCCTGTTTGAAATCCTTTGGAATTGGATCACCAGTTTTCTTCTCCTTTTGACTTTTGAGGTTTCTCCTTCTCGGAGTAGCTGGTCTACCTTTCGAGATCGAAGTCTGTATCCTTTTGAACAAAGCGATTATCTCATCCTGACTAGCAGCATTTGATGACTCACCATTTGATGTTGGTGGGTCCTTCAACCTATCAGCCTCTTTCCTAGTCTTATTAGGAGATGTGTCTTTCCGAGGACGTCCTCCTCTATTTCCTTCAGATCTAATACTCAATATGGGAAACCGAGATGTGCCACTTTGAGACGCATTGTGTAGAATGGCATCTGTAATCTCTGCCAAGTTCAATAAGCTGCATCAAAAGGTGATACTCAGTTGCAAGTAACATAGCTAAATCTTTTTCAAGCATGAACAAGGCATTCTGCTGACAACCTAAAGGTTACAGACTTTAAGATGTGTGTAACAAATTTAGTTTCCGATACCGCACCAGACATCTAAATAAAAATGTACTAAATGTTATGCACCATCTTTTTGCACCAATTTAATAGTATCCTTTACCCATTCATCATAATAGGATAGCATGAGAAGCGAAGGTGTTTCATAATTTGGCAAGAAAATGATGGTAGAACCAACAGTCAAACGTTGCCCCCATGAAGACTACTAGTTGGGCAGGTCATTCTTCCTAATTAAGCAGCATTTTTTTCCTCTTCATAGATGCTCCTCTAATGTTATCTACGGAGGTCCTTTGCGGTGCTACTATTATCACGAAGAAGTATTCCTGATTTGGGCTTCCACACACACACACACACACAAATTTCTTGATTGCAAGGGTGCCCATTTTAACCCCATCGTTGATCCACTTCCCCTTACAACCCCAAATCCAAGCTATTCCATTTGGTCATTGCATAGAAGAGGGAGGCTCGGATCGGCGCCTGCATTCTGCCACTTAGCATGTCACACACCATGAAGAAAGCAAACATGTTGCAATTTGGGAGTTGAAATCAGTAGGAACACGGTTCGATTTGCATGGTCATCACAACTAGACTATGCTAAAGCATCAACAATCCAGAATCCACAACGATAGCGCGATCCTGTTGATGGTAGTTCTTGTTTATGTTCCTTTCCTTTCCTTTAACGAAAGGAACAATCTCAGCAGCAGACGACACAGGAGCAGCGCAAACAGGGTGGTGGAACACAGGGCTTTACCTGCCCGGTAGATCGATCTGGGATGCCCAAACTTCAGGGGCGGCGGAAAGAAAGCGGCCGGCGAGCGGAGGCTGCCATTTGGGAAGAGGAGCGCCTGCGTCATCATCTCCCCCCAGCAAAAGTAATCGTCCCTATCCGAAAGGGAGACAGCATATGGTCGATTTATAGCATCCAATTAAACCGCACGTGATTGTCACGTGATGTTTGGGGGGCGGGGGGGAGTGGGTGTGTGTGAAAGAGGTGGTAAAAAGCAGTTCGGAAACGAACAGCAACCGATGTCCGCTCATCCTTTTCCTGCTATCACACCAGTGAACAGCACAGTAATCCACCAGCGGGCTTGTGAGCTCTGATTCAAATCATTTCACCATAATCTATAGATCATGTGTTGTGTAGAACAGTATCTTGATTCATCTTCTTTCAACAATTCTTCCAATGAACTTACAGGAACGATGTACATGGAAACCGCGTTACAAGCATCCAGGCTATAGCACAGGTACTCGAACAGCCCTGGACATGGAAACCGACACATCCCCGCTTCGGAAGCTCGAACCTCTCGAGGAGCTGCTTCTCGCCAACGCGCGGCTCGGACTCCATTCATTCCCATATACCATGGCCGCCGGCGAGTCACACCTCTGGCACATCCTAGCAAGCAACGCCGCCTTTCTTCTGGCCCTTTTCGTCCCCGTGAACAGGATGGTCTGGATCAACCCGCCCAACATCGGCGTCCTGGCCACCTTCTGCGTCACAGGCAGACCACCACGCTGGCACATCTCATGCAGCGCTGCCACCGCGTTCTCCTTCCTCTTTGGGGTTCCCCTCCTCATCATCTCCAACAGGCTGGCGATCGCAGCGTCCTCACTCCCGACTGCCTGTGCCACCACGGGCTGCCTCATGAGCAATGCCAAAGCTCCTAAGGCCTCTTCGGCGACGCTCTCGTCTTTCAGTGCTTCGAGCAGCGCCGACACCGCCCCCAAGTCCAGCATCCGAGACCAGGTGTCCAAGTGAGTCGAAAGATTGAACAGCGCCATCACTGCATCCTTCTTCCCTCTTTGGCTTCCCTGCATCAGCAAATTGGCCAGTCCGACCACAGCACCCTCCTCATCCACGATCGTTTTCTTGAAGTCGTGCACCGCAGACAGGCTGAACAATGTGGCCGCCGCGTTCTCCCTTGCCTCGCCGGTCAACCCATGCCTCAGAACGTGAACGATCAATCTCAGGCATCCTTCCTCCTCCACGATCCGGCTCTTGTTGCCGTCGTGAATGGATATGTTTAGTATCGCGGTCACCGCGTTCTGTTGGGCCATCAGGTTCGTCGACCGGAAGAGGCGGCAGAGAAGGGGGATGGCCCCTGCCTCCGCAATGAAAGACCTGTTCTGCCTCCCGGTCTTCGCCAGCAGCCGGAGCTCGCGGGCAGCGACGGCCTTCGATTCCTGCGAACCGACCGACAGCTGCTGCACTAAGATTCTTGCGGTGGCTCTGTTTGCTTCAGTTGCCGCCTTGCTAGAGCATGCTGCCACGATGCTCTCAGCTGAAGCATCAGCGCCATCGGGGGTTTCGTGTGGGATTCCGTAAGCGGCACACCACTGGGAGATCAAGCTTCTAAGAGCTTTGTTCGGGATAAGGCGATTGTTCGAAAGAGTTTGGCCTGAGTTAGGGCAAGTGCGATGCCCTTCTTCGATCCACTGAGTGATGGAAGCGCGATCGTACGTCTGGCCAGTAGAGACGACCACCGGGTCTTTCATCAGATCGAGCGAGATCGGGCAGCAGAAGTCCTTCGGGATCGTCAGCGAGAAATCGCCGCTCCCCTGGCTCACACTGCTCCCCTGACTCACCAATCGCTTCCTCGATATCTTACCCTGGTCGCTGAAGGGCCTCGCGACCTCCATTTCTTGGAATCCAAACATCAAGAATCTGCAATACCGCGTGAGCGCAATTACCCCGCTGATGACGGACGTATCGACGTCTTCTTCCTGATTAAAGATCTGTTCTTCCAGGAATTCGATCTCCTTCCGGCAAGCCCTGGCGTCACGGATTCCCAGCCGGTCGAAGAAAGTGTTCCGAAGTTCCACAGGATCCGGAGCCTTCCTGGTCTCGAACTGACCCAAGAAAGATTGGATCTTTTGTCGGAGATCCTCCTCGTTGGGGTCGAGGCAGAGCCTGGATCGCCGGCACTGCCGCCGGAGGAGCTCGATCTGCTCGCGGACGTCGGCGGCGAGGCGGAGGTCGTCAACGGGGAGGACTTCGAGCAGCGTGGCCAGCTCCTGAGAGAGGTCGTGGAAGTAGCCCGAGATCTGGGGGCTCCGCATCAGAAGCCAGAGCCGGCTCGACTGGGAGCAGTACTCCAGGAGGAGCTTGGCTCTGTAGACAAAGATGTAGAGCTCCCGGAGGCACAGCACCGCCGAGGGGGGGAACCGCGGCGGGAGGGGGGAGGAGGCGAAGGATTCCTTAAGGGAATCGAAGAGGATAGCGAGGATCCCGAGCACGCGGGCGAGGGACCGGGAGTTACGGCGCTGGGACCGGGCAGGCCAGCAGGCGACATCGGCGGAGAGCGCGGCGAGGGCGTGGAGGAGGGCGGCGACGGACAGGTCCCCGGGGGCGAAGAACGATCCGGCGAGGGGCGACCGCCGGCGCCGGACGTAGAGGAACGCGAGCGGGGAGGTCATCGCTCGGATATCCTCACGATTAGGGGTGACGAAGGCTCTTAGGGTTCTCGATCGACAAGCGCGCGGGGTTGATTTCCTCGCCGAGGAAATAAAGAAGGGCCCATAAAGGGCACATTCGGTATCTAATTCACATTTGAGAAATTTCCACGTTATATATGCTTACGAAGGAATACATGGAGGGGTAGTTTAGGTATTCTAAGCCACATTTCAGACATTGATTGCTGATTCAAATAGCGCCAATTGGAAGCCAGTCGACGCACTTCGTCGGCCACACGTCAGAGGAGGCGGAGAGACGTATAATGATGAAGAGTCTACGTCAAACTCGACGGCCGGTCACAAAAGCCACGCCTGCCTTCGATTAGATTCATGGGATTAAGAGCTAAGCATGAATGAAAGGTCATGTGGCCTACCTTCCACGCCCACAACACTGTGTAACATTGCTTGCTAGAGGAAAAGTCCTCGAGACCAGACGCCATGAAATGGCGAGAGGCATCGAATGAGTCCAACAAGGCAGGTGAAGATTTGGTGGGAGTTGGGACAGCCATGGATAGCCATGGAGTTATCTCAGCTCCAATCAAGTTAGAAATCCAAGTATTAATGCAACAATGTTAGGAATTATAATTCAGACTAGAACAAATAGGTAATTCTCTGGCTCAAGAACTCCCTCAAGTCATGACAATGGAGTTCTGTTCTGGTGCAAGTTGTAGATAATATTTGTCTACCTAAATATGCACCAACCAAAACAAAAAATATCAACAACATAAGTACCAAATTGCACCTTCACTTTGGATTTCAGATGTGCATTACCAGTGACAGAAACCAATGTGCTTTTGTAGTGATCCTCAAAGATCAAAGGTAGAAAACAAATTTGTTTGTTGGTGACAGTAGTAACCCAATAAAAGCATCTAAATAGGAGGTCAAGTACAAATTATTCTGATAGGAAGGAACCCTAGCTGATCTCTTTTCCAACTTTTGCTTGGTGGAGAAATGAACAGGATTTTAACTGTAATATTGTAGTCCATACATTTTAAAAACACTGTTTATAAAAGAGAAATAATGCACCAACAGATGCACAAAGTAAGGCAAGAAAATGTGAAATCTGTAGATAGAAATCTGCAACATATTGAAACTTACACCTGTTCACCACATACATGAATAATAGAATACAAGTAGCAAAGAAAATAAGGAATTAATGAATTAATGACAGTAGCTTGACAACACTATAGCCTGATTTTGACAACCTAATGTGTTGGCCACAAAAGCAATACAAAAACAATGGATACAGATCAACAAGATTAACTTCATGATAATTCTGCAGCAATAGATATAACAGTCAAGAACAAAAAGAACAAAAGTGTCTAATGGAATTATATCCAGCACCCGAGAGATAGAAACCTTTATAGGCAAACATCATTTAACAGTAACCTATATGTTCTTAGTTTGGGACATCTAGAATAACTTTTAAAAGCCAAAAGGCATATTCCAACAACCCATTTATGCAAAAGAAAGAAAGACTAGCAAGCATACAACAAAAGAGGGAATAAGTATAAATGTATCTTTTTGGTAATCAATTGCAATTAATCATCACCATAAAGATGTTTTTCAGGCATGCAGGTAGTCCTAAAGAGAATAAATTTCATTGCTACTGACAGTTTTTTTTTTGGTATAAAAACTGCTAAAAGTATCATGCAATGCAACAACCAGCCACCTTCCTCTCCGCTATGAATACAAGAACTAAAGACAACAAGCTTCACTTTGCACCAACCCTCTTAATGTTGGTGTAATGTTGAAATAAGATGCACATAGAACCAGACAACTTTTTTCAAGATCTTATTTATGTCAAAACTATTTAACGAGAGATTTAAATATCACTACAAAATACTTGGCCAGTGTCAATGAGTCAATTTGAACAGTTATGTGGGATGTTGAAGATATTATAAGTAAACCGTAGTAGCACATTCATAACGCAGAAAATAGCCCGAGAGAAATAGAAAATTGATATAAGAAAAAAGTAAAGCATCTTCATCAATTTGGTGACTTCTTTTTATCCCAACAGGGGCTAAGGTTTAAACATATTAATGTCAAATCTCACTATGGAAGCTGCAATTTTACTTCCAGTAAATATGTAGAGAGACTAATCTAAGGGATGTATGGTAACTTTTATATGCTTGAGCTCTTCCATACTGAATAATCAACTATCTCGAATAAGATTGATTGGCTCGCTCAGAACAAACTTGGGAAGTTCATATTTTGCACCTGAGAGACAATTTGATCTATCAGTTTCAGCACTCTGGAAGAAAGAAAGAAAAATGTAAAGAATACATACTACTAACCTCTCTCATCATAACAGGTTGTCATGTCAGCACTCGTAACAACAATTCCTGCACTGTCAACTATTGTTTGTGCAAAGTTTAGATCACTTTCAGCTGCAGCTCGAAGGGCATCCCAAATCTCTATCATTGCACAAAAATAGTGACAACATTAGTAATTTCTAATTGGTAAGGACCTATGACATTTCAATGCAGAATGAAAGAGAGATGGTTTTTGAAAACTTTAAATCAAGGTTCAAATCAAAGATACTTCCCTGATAAAAAAGAACATATGTTTGCATATTTGATGCATTGGAAATTGAGAAATGAAAACCAGAAGAGCATAGAGTAGCTTGATATTTCAAAAGACATAGGATTGTGCTAAATATACCCTTAAGGGCCTTAACAATAGATAATAAAATCATTTTCTAATATTCATTTACATTTACAAGGAACATCTACAAGTGTGATGGAATTATAAAGTAAACGGGAAAAATATTCCATCTTGTCTCCTGGAATGTTTTTAGGGATTCATTTTATAAAACATTGATCATCTTTCAAAAAGAAATTCATGAAACATTATCTATTCTAGACACTAACATGGAAGAACACCTAATATAAAATCTTAAAGCAAGGAAGATAAAATAGGCACCTTTTTCACCGCCATAATAAGGGGCAGTGTCCCAAAACTCATCACGCATTTTTTTAAGCTGTGCTTCTGTCAATGGTTGTGCATGCGTCCAGACCTCTGGCTTTTTGAGTTTCTTATTTATCTCTGCAAGAATTAAAGTACACAATATTCATCCAAAGAATACAATAAGAAAAAAAAGGATTTGATTTTATCTGAAACAACTTTCGGTGTCTCGGCCAAAGAGGATATTAATATTTGGTACATAGTGAAATCCGCTTATAACAAAAGGATGTAAATGGTCACCCAAAGCAATGAACCCAAGTTATCTGTCCTAATATATCTGTCAATTATAGCCATTGAAATGTTTCAATTATAAGAAATTATGGAGACAAAAAGCAATTATTTGTGAGATAATATCTAATTCAGGATAAGTAACACAATTTATCAGTGTGCAAAGAAAAAGAATCTCAAAGTCTGAGCAATTAAAAAAATGTGACCATGGTCAAAATTCCTTTGGGATCAAGACTTGGAGAAGCAATAATACATCAATCAACATATGCAAGGAGAAGATTTAGAAATCTGCAGATCAACCAAGAAAAAACAAGTACATGCAGTCATGTACTCCAATAAATCTCATTGTCAACAGGCCGTGACAGCAGACAGTGATTTTCTCTCCCTCTGCTCTCTGCTTTCAGAGTAGTATTGGATAATCAGAGTAATTTTGTTTACAAAGCAAAGATCTTAACATAAGTGTTCATGTGGAATAACAAATGCCGATGCCTAAAAAGATATATCACGAGGAATGTTCATGGTAATACAGATGTTAAATTTTACAAAAAACAGTTCCTCCAGGCAAATGTCCAATAGTTGACATAATCACATCAAGTGTCACAAAGCGAGGGTTGTTAATAGCCAATTCTCAGAGAACTAACATGCGTCACCTGGAGTGACGCATCTAAGGACCTGATTAACACAGGGATAATCTCATTGTTTACTAGCTGCATTGTTGATTTCATCCTCATGCATTACTCGTCACTGCTGCTTTGTGGATATGGAGGAACTATTAATATGTTTCCCAGTGAGAATAAAAGGAGCCGTGCGATCCACGGAGAACCGCCTCCAACATCCACTGACGGGCCTTCCATCAAAACCCCATCTTTTCTAATCTCCTTGACAGTAAGTCGAGGGTTTAGCATCAAAGCAATCAAAACAACAACGCGAGACTTAAATGGATGAAAAGTGTATATATTGTATGGATGCTACACATGATGAGAATGCAACACCAAAACGTTCGACCAAATGACCAACGAGGGGAAGCAGCGCATGATATTGCCACTCAATCGAGCAATCGCGATGAAACAAATTAGGGCCTCGACAGGGCACTACGCTCTGTAGGTGAAACTGAGAATGCGGCTAATGCCGCTTCTATCCTCCAGTGGTTGCAAGAGCGAGATGGAAATCACTTCAGCGACCAACACCTCCTCTTTGCTTGCCAGAGCGAGGACAATCCAATTGCAACCGGTGGCAGCCACCTACCGATCCACCGAGACTCACACCGACGGCAATCGGTATTGATCGGAAGGAGATCCCGGACTATATCGCGGGCAAGAAAGAATACAAAAGAAGGGATGCCTAAAACAGCGACCATAAACATCTCATGCGAGGTGGAGGAGATCAAACCTTGGGCTTTCTTCCGCGAGGAACCGCCGCACCCCATCGATTCGATCTCGCTCGACTCCTCCGACCCTTCCGATCGCAGCCGCGCCGCAGAATCCTACGAGGTCGTTCCGTTCCGGGGAACGAGAAGTATACAAGCGGTAGAGGCCTTAAGTAGTCGTACTCGTATACGCGTCTCACGCTCACCTACCTCCTTGCGATCGACGCCAAATGCTTCTCATACTCGAAAACGATTCGCACGGTCTCATACCTTCCTGTGATTGGAACCAATTATGGAATCACGGGTGGGTCCAGCGTATTCCTCAAATAGGACTAGGACTCGTTGGACTGTTGGGTAGCGGTAGTATTTATTCTTTCTCGAGCATAATGCGTCACGATTAGCTTAAATGACGGCGATGATGATGATTTGATTTAATTCTGTTTCGGATACGATTAAGTCGGTGGGATATTTAATCGAGCAGATACACTTGGATTTATACTCTCATTATGTGATATTTTGGTCATAATGATTGTCATTTAAGCAATTTTGATTAGTGTCAATTATGATCATCAATTTGAAGATGATAAAGTTGATCGAGTTCATTTTTAAAAATCATATCTAGAAGATTAATCAATCTGTCCAAATGTTTTGGCATCGATAGGAAGTCTATCCTGTGCTCATGCAGTCTTATCAAGATGAGATGACTTATTTGGATGTAAGATTGTCTCATATTCAAAAAAGGATTTAATTGTTTAATCTTAAAGATAATATTTATCGATATCGTGAAAAAAAAAAGGAGGACAGCTCCAAAACTATTTTATGATTAATTTTTCAAAAGATCGATTAACTCCTGCGTTTGAAGCATCAGCGGTGTATGCATGCATGCATGCATGCATGCATGATCCATGCGCTTGCGTCACTTCTCTTCTTTGGTCAAATCTCATTAAGCCTCGTAGTACTCCTGCGTTTGAAGCATCAGCGGTGTATGCGTGCATGCATGATCCATGCGCATGCGTCACTTCTCTTCTTTGGTCATATCTCATTAAGATCATCAACTCATCTGCATGTTTAATTTGGTCATGACACATGGATGCTTTGCGATTATGCTTTAGTGGATGCATTATACATGAAGATATATTTTGTTTGATTATGATATATTATCGATTATTTGATGATTATATACTAACGAATGCATTGTATGCAAGGATATATCTTGGATTTATACTCTCATTATGTGATATTTTGGTCATAATGATTGTCATTTAAGCAATTTTGATTAGTGTCAATTATGATCATCAATTCGATATGATAAAGTTGATCGAGTTCATTTTTAAAAATCATATCTAGAAGATTAATCAATCTGTCCAAATGTTTTGGCATTGATAGTAAGTCTATCCTGTGCTCATGCAGTCTTATCAAGATGACTTATTTGGATGTAAGATTCTCTCATATTCTAAAAAAGGATTTAATTGTTTAATCTTAAAGATAATATTTATCGATATCGTGAAAAAAAAATGGAGGACAGAATGTTCTCTTCTATTATTGTCATGCTAATCTAAGACGGACATATGATACATAAAAAGATGTTTAATTTGGTCATGACACATGGATGCTTTGCGATTATGCTTTAGTGGATGCATTATACATGAAGATATATTTTGTTTGATTATGATATATCGTCGATTATTTGATGATTATATACTAGACGAATGCATTGTATGCAAGAATATATTTCATAAATGAAGATATATTTTGTTTGATTATGATATATTATCGATTATTTGATGATTATATACTAACGAATGCATTGTATGCAAGGATATATCTTGGATTTATACTCTCATTATGTGATATTTTGGTCATAATGATTGTCATTTAAGTAATTTTGATTAGTGTCAATTATGATCATCAATTCGATATGATAAAGTTGATCGAGTTCATTTTTAAAAATCATATCTAGAAGATTAATCAATCTGTCCAAATGTTTTGGCATTGATAGTAAGTCTATCCTGTGCTCATGCAGTCTTATCAAGATGACTTATTTGGATGTAAGATTCTCTCATATTCTAAAAAAGGATTTAATTGTTTAATCTTAAAGATAATATTTATCGATATCGTGAAAAAAAAAATGGAGGACAATTCCAAAACTATTTTATGATTTTTTTTTTCATGCGATCGATTATTTTAATGATAGAATGTTCTCTTCTATTATTGTCATGCTAATCTAAAACGGACATATGATACATGAAAATATGTTTAATTTGGTCATGAATGCTTTGTGATTATGCTTTAATGGATACATTATACATGAAGAAATATTTTGTTTGATTATGATATATCGTCAATTATTTGATAATTATATACTAGACGAATGCATCAAGGATATATTTCATAGTTAGAATATATCAAACATTCTGGATTTTTGTATTTAGGACAGATGCATCATCCGTAAGGGAGATGTTACGCTCGATTAAAATGCATCAATACTTTGATGCTTATATCATGGATGAGTGCATTACATAAGGAGAAATGTTTTGGATGCATTACATATGCTTATATCATCGCTCTCCGACACCGATGTGGAGTGGAGATCGGAACAGTCCGTCGTCGCCTTCCGCTGATCAGTGGCTTCTCGTCGGTGGTATGCATGTCTCCTCGCGTCTTCTGTCCTCGTAGTACTCCTGCGTTTGAAGCATCAGCGGTGTATGCGTGCATGCATGATCCATGCGCATGCGTCACTTCTCTTCTTTGGTCATATCTCATTAAGATCATCAACTCATCTGCATCAAATTTCCGAGTGAATCTTCACTCGATCAAATTTGATACGATAAGTTTTACCTGACATATATGGATTGAAGGAGACAACTTTGAAACGAGCCTAAAAGAAACACTATCTGTCCTAACTTTCTCCCTAATCGAATTTGATGTAGTAACTTTTCAGTAATATACAATTAGGATGAGAGTAGGAGGATTTAAAACACTCATTTTACTTGAGTTCATTGGCACACAGTTTATTAGAACTCTCATCTGAAATCACAGACACTTTAATTCACAGCAACAGATTAACTTACAGCTTTTAGAACATCAACAGTTTATGATGGTGTTCCCACTTTACACTGCAGGTAATCTTGCTTAATTCCATATCATCCACTGCTTGTTATCTTATGATCGATGATGAGCAAGCCACTGATGGCTTCAAATCCTCGAGGAGTGCAACATACTGTTCTAAGAATTTAATTCTCATTCATGATCTAAGGAAGGTAGAATCTGATGGTTAGTATTTTTCCACCAATGATGACAGGAAGAATACGTACAGCCATGGCATGAAATCATTGTTGCCACCTCGAATGCTTTGGGTTATGCATGTATGCACGCAACTGTGATCAACAATGTCATATCGTATATAAAATGGCACCAAGAAGACACAAATGGTTGATTGTATTATCTTACGCGTGCGCGCGCGCTCACACACACACTTCTTCTCATCCCTCTTCTGCATGCGTGTGCTCAATCACATCGAGTCAATCCAATGCAAGGAAAACTATGCTTGTCCTACAAAAATTTTGAATAGAATGTCCTCGAATCTGTCCCACAAGAAAGAAGAAGAAGAAGAAGAAGAAGAAGAAGAATCTGAGGAAGCAGCTAATGGCCGACGCCGGGGCTGGGGATGGAGTCCAGCATGGGTTTGACGACGTTATGGTTTGCTCCATGGCCGCTTCTGCTTGGGGAAGATGGCGGCGAGCTTCTTCTTGGGAGAACGTAGTGCAGTGTATCGGCTTTGGAGGGTCGAACCGTGTCCATCCCCATGTGGAGCACTAGTCTGGCCTGCCGGACCGGTGCGAGGAGGAGGAAGAAGACGAGGAGGAAAGGTAATGTACGCTCCTTGCAGTACGAGGCCATGGGGGGTGGGGGGAAGGGAGTCGATGTGTTTTCGGAAGGTTTAAGAGGCAATCGGATGGCGTTATACTGACGAAGATGGTGCGTTCTACTCGCCCTTTCCGCTTGCCGAGGGAGAAAGAGTGACACGATGAAGACAAATAGCATGGAGAGATTGCCAATTAGCGTCGCACATTTATAGCAATTTTCTAATATTATCATATTCATATATCACATTTTTTTTAACCTCCTATAATCTTGGATACAGTGAAAAAAAAAATCATTTTCGTAGTTTTCTAATGTTCTCTTCTATTATTGTCATGCTAATCTAAAACGGACATATGATACATGAAAATATGTTTAATTTGGTCATGAATGCTTTGTGATTATGCTTTAATGGATACATTATACATGAAGAAATATTTTGTTTGATTATGATATATCGTCAATTATTTGATAATTATATACTAGACGAATGCATCAAGGATATATTTCATAGTTATAAAAATAAAAGGTATTTTTTCTTTCAATATTCATAATTTACATCCGAATGAGTCGAATGATTTATCACTGAATCTATTATCATTTGAATATTTATCACTTTCCTCTTTATGTCGAATGGTAATGATTCGTTCCACTGAATTATAAACTTGAAATTATATTTATATATA
>LVTN01000051.1:13591-95833 GCA_001649415.1 Musa itinerans | reverse complement strand
TATATATATATATATATATATGTAATTTGGATGCATCACGAGGTGATGTGATTTCAATCACACGTACACGCTTTGTGTGACATCAAGCGGCTGTATGTATAAACAGCATCCAAAGCGTGCACAATGCCTGACTTACACTCAACCTCAACGCATAATGTCTCATTCTCTATATTTATTAGTGCAAACAGCTCAGCCATGCCTCAGCAACGCATGACAAAGCTAGCTAGGGTTTTGGCTTGCAATGGGTGGGGGAGGAAGATGACGACTCTGGTCCATCCGAGACAACATAATCCAAGTGTAAGTGGAGTACTCCATTACACGTCTGCATGCTTGTAATGCTGCAATGAGATGTCTCTGCGTGGCGTCTGCTAAGTTTAAGGATCGAGTAGATTCAGTCAGTGTTCTTGCGTCGGGGATGGTGGTGACAGCCGTTGCTCCGGTCCCGTTTCCTTCGTCTCTATCCTCCGCCCTTCATGCTTTTGAGGCACAACTGCTGACCAACAGTATCTGAGGATCCTACTGGGCCAGACGACTCCAGGATTCCGACGAGCCGATCCACCCCAGCCGAAGGCGAAACCGGGTGAGCGCCTCGAGGTTCGGGAAAGCCCTCCAGTTTGACCACGGCTCTCGCGGCGCCTTCCCTTTCCTCTGCAAAAGTACCACTGTGTGCTCTTGTCGTCTGCTGCGCATCGTAGACCGGAACGAGCGATGACCTGATGCTGCTCAGCTCCTCTTTTCAGAGATCTATGATGGCGAGATGCTGCGACCGGTGCCTCCTCTTTCCCGTCCTGCCCTCTTCTCCGTCCTGCCTTCTCAGCTTCCTATTAACAGCGCAAGATGATGTGATCAACCATGAGCCAATGAGATGGTCCCACATGCGGGTCCTCAGTCGTCGTGTCCAATGATATAGCAGGTGGGAAATGAGGGTGGGAAAAGTAATGGCCGGCGTCCATACTCTCGAGCAAGCATGGGACTCCGTGGCGTGTTCGTAATTAAGGAGGAAGGGAGGCGTGGATATTAGCAGCTCCTGCAATTTACTGCATCCCGAGGAAGGAGAACTGGGAGTCGGACTTCTCCTCGTCCTCCTGTTTCTTCCTTCGCCTCTCTTCCGCATCTCGACCCAGCCTTCGGATCCCGGCTTCCTCCTCTTTTATCTGATCTCTTGTTCGTTGGAGCTCGGGATCGGCGAGATCAGGCGATCGATCGTCCGCTGTGTTGCGCCGGGGGCGGATCGATCGAAGCGTTGGAGTTTGGATCGTGGGAGTGGAGAAGAGTAGGTATGACGTCCCGGTCGAGGATGCCGACGTGGAGGGAGAGGGAGAACAACCGCCGGAGGGAGCGGCGGCGGCGGGCGATCGCGGCCAAGATCTACGCGGGCCTGCGGATGTACGGCAACTACCGGCTTCCGAAGCATTGCGACAACAATGAGGTCCTCAAGGCCCTCTGCGACGAGGCCGGATGGGCCGTCGAGCCCGACGGCACCACCTACCGCAAGGTCCGACCCCCTCCCCCCCTTCCCAGAGCTTCTGCTTTCTTCCCTTCTTATTTGTGACTCTTAGTCAGCTAATTTAGCAATCGAAAGGGGTGCACGTTTGAAGGGCGTGGGTTTTAGTCCCTGTCGTTCTCGCTGTTCCGGCTAAAGATGGGGATTGTGGATGCGCCGGCTTGGTTTCCGATGGGGCAGGCTAGCGCTCCGGCCCCGTGGCCTCTGGTGGCTAAATGTGATCTGAGGCATCGATTGGGATTACCATGACATCCAAATCTTGCTCTTTCCGTTTTAATCTCTAAGAATATAATACCCGAAAACGAAAAATTTAGATCTGTCCCATCGAAAAAGGGCTATTTACTACATATCAACCGCTGATAAAAGCATGATGCAATATCATCTTTTCCAGAGACATAATACAAACTGAGAATTTTTCTTTCGGGCCTGCGGATGTACGGCAACTACCGGCTTCCGAAGCATTGCGACAACAATGAGGTCCTCAAGGCCCTCTGCGACGAGGCCGGATGGGCCGTCGAGCCCGACGGCACCACCTACCGCAAGGTCCGACCCCCTCCCCCCCTTCCCAGAGCTTCTGTTTTCTTCCCTTCTTATTTGTGACTCTTAGTCAGCTAATTTAGCAATCGAAAGGGGTGCACGTTTGAAGGGCGTGGGTTTTAGTCCCTGTCGTTCTCGCTGTTCCGGCTAAAGATGGGGATTGTGGATGCGCCGGCTTGGCTTCCGACGGGGCAGGCTAGCGCTCCGGCCTCGTGGCCTCTGGTGGCTAAATGTGACCTGAAGCATCGATTGGGATTACCATGACATCCAAATCTTGCTCTTTCCGTTTTAATCTCTAAGAATCCAATACCCAAAAACGAAAAATTTAGATCTGTACCATCGAAAAAGGGCTATTTACTACATATGAACCGCTGATAAAAGCATAGTGTAATTTCATCTTTTCCAGAGACATAATGCAAACTGATAATTTTTCTTTCAAGGACTATATACACGCACACACTCACAGGCATCATTTAACTGATTTTGTTGTTTTGTGTTGCACTCAAATTCAACAATATTGGGATAGTTTGATTGTTCGTTTAGTGTGACCAATCTCCCAAGGAATCCTTTGGACAGCACTTACCAATACTTGGACCATATTGAGATATCTTTGCTAGTTCTGCACTTGATCCTTCTGGTCATGTCGCATCACATTAACAAATTTTACACAGTTTTGAAGACTAAAGTTTTTAGGACCGCAGAGAGTGATATTACTCATAAATTGTGATAATTTAGTGCTGAGCTGTTGTTCCTTGAGCCAGATCCAGCAACTCAATGGTCATTGGTGAACACAATTTTAACTTGTCATGATGCAGAGTGTTCCTGTGATGGATGAGTATTTGGTGCATTCCAGAATCTTGAGAAAGAATAATCCTTGATCCACTTTTCCCCTTCCCTTGGGCACCAGAAGGTTGGAACACTAACTGGAGGGGATTCTAGCCCAATTTGAGTACGATTTTAGCATACAGGTCATATTTAATAAACATGATATTTTGTTCTGGATAAGGCATGTACTGGTAAAATCATTTTTCCAATATGCAGAAACCGACTTTTGAGAATCTAAAAAAGAAAAAACAAGTATGATTTTGCTCTGTATCTTATGAACAAATTTAGATCACACAAAACCAATAGAAGAAAGATAGTTTTTCAGTGCCAGAAAAGGGAGAAAGTTAACTTACCAGTGTTTGTCTTGGGCTCATAAAAAAACTATCTCGTCACCTACTAGTCATCGTGTTGTTGTTTGTCAATCTATTTATTACATATAATTTTTATTGGAACTCCACTGTGTTTGTCTCTCTTGCATTTAGTTGTTTATGCCCGTCATTTTGGATAGTGTGCTTCAGAATCTATTAAGTATAATATTATTTGCTGTCTGTAGCCTCTTAATGAGTTTTAGCTCAGTGATAAATTCTCACAACCTAGAACAAAGGAACTTTTGTGAATTACGGTTCATTTAATTTATCTGGAATCTTTTTAGGAGTTCCTAAATCATTAGTTATGGCAATGTATTTTGTAAAATCTGGAGCCTATCTCATAACGGAGGTCTTATTGATGTGTGCATGTCTTAACGTCTTCGACATTAACAGCTATGTTCAGTCCATATCCAATATTTATCTGTCTCTTCTCATGGAAGAGTTTAATCTCTAAATGTGGACTTCACCTTTTTTGTTGCAGGGGTGTAAGCCTCCAGCAGAGCATATGGATGTAGTAGGAGGTTCTACTTCGCCTAGCCCATACTCCTCCAACCAGCCAAGCCCATGTGCATCTTACAATCCCAGCCCTGCCTCATCATCCTATGCAAGCCCTGCATCTTCGTCCTACATTGCAACTGCTAACAATTCTATCAATGGTGCTGATGCAAACTCCCTCATCCCTTGGTTAAAGAATCTTTCATCAGCTTCCTCCAGTGGTCCATCCAAGATTCTACACCAACATCCTTTCTACATGCATGGTGGTTCCATAAGTGCTCCTGTAACCCCTCCCCTGAGTTCCCCAACTGCTAGTACACCACAAATCAAGTCTGACTGGGATGATCCAAATTCACGACTGCCATTGGTCAATACCAGCTACACGTTCCTACCAAATTCGACTCCACCAAGTCCTGGCCGGCAAATCATTCCGGATCCTGCTTGGATTGCAGGATTGCAGATTGACACAGGGCCTCCTTCATCACCCACCTTCAGCCTTGTTTCATCAAACCCACAGGGTTTTTCAGGTGGGGGGTCTTCAAGAATGTGGACACCAGGACAGAGTGGGACCAGCTCCCCTGTCATGCCTGGTATGCCATGCTGTGTTGATATTCAGATGTCCGATGGCATTTCTGATGAGTTTGCATTCGGGAGCAGCAGTAATGGTGGTCACCTACAAGCAGTATTGGTGAAACCTTGGGAGGGGGAGAGAATCCATGAAGAATGTGGATCAGATGACCTGGAGCTTACGCTTGGGAGCTCAAGGACCAGAGCTGATGCCTGATTGATGTGAAGAGAGTAAATACACTGGAGAATTTTAGTTTTGCGTTATTCTTCATGTGCTGTTGTTTCAATAGATATATAGAGAGGATACTGGAGATCATCTAATGCTTTCTATCAAATAGCCTCCATCCCACATTCAGGTAATTGACATAGTTTATTTATGATGGAAATACTTGAAAACAAGCTTATGCCCATTGGCAAAATTGCTACTTGACAGATATTTGTACGGGAGAGGAAAAGTATCTGATCTACTGTAATCTCATTGGCAAAATTGCTACTTGACAGATATTTGCACGGGAGAGAAAATTATCTGATCTACTGTAATCTTCTTTAAGTATTGTCTTTAAGCTGTCAAAGTAACATTCTAGTTAATTCACATTTACTATGGTGGTTGTTGTGTCATTTGTATAAGCCTGTGAGCAACTGTAGTTATTTTCTCTTTCCATATGTGATCCAAACCTGTCCTACCTCTTCTAATGGGAGATGGAATTGCGAAACTGCTACAAGTTGCATTGATGTTGTTACTTCTCCTTTTAATTCAAATTATGTGTTTTGTTAATTAAGAAAGTTGAGCTTGTTAGCTATGCTTTGTTAATAATCATAGGATTTAAGTCATATCCGTTTGCATACAAGAGTTGATATATATGATCCGAGAAACCAGTGGATATATGCTTTGACAGTTTAAGTGTCCAAGTCAAATTTTGCAGCAGGTGCAGGCATGGAGTCAAAGTAGCGGCCAGAATCAAAATTGTCAATGAATATGGCAGCAGATCAGAAGGGTTGTTGAGCTACTGAAAACCTACTTTTTGACATGGCAAAGATACCATCAGCTTGTGAAGGTGGAAATAACCAGGACACCAGCTCTCCCTACTGTTCCAACCCTTTCAGCATCCAATCCACATCTTGGAGTAGTTTCAGGTCTGAGCATCTTAGTGTCTTTTTTTTTTACTCAGTGAAGGCCATGAAATCTATTAAGGTATGATTTTTCTTGTCTTGTAATTAAATTTGTATGAGTCTAATTTCTCTTGCATGCTCTCAGTTAACCCTGGAGACTTTGTATTAACTTTTAGAAGACATGTACATTTATCTTGTGAAGCAATCTAAACTGGTAGTAATCAGTATTACTAGGTGGGTTTCACTTTTCTTTTTGAATCCCTTGTTGAACTGGACTATGTGAAGTTTGCTTGCATGTATGCTGAGTTCCATTTCTCTGTTCCTTTGCATGGTGCAAAATATAATGAAGGGCAAAATAAGTGAGTTATCTTTTTATGTTCCACCTCAGATTAGGTAATCAAGTTGCTCTAGTTTTGTTCACAAGATATTGAACAGTGTGACTTCCTTAAACATGTCACTTTCATAAAATTCATCATCATATGAAGCAAATTGATTCTTATTTATATCTTGATATCAAACAGATCTCTCCATATAGTAATCTTAATGTGGCTCATTTCTCCGATTTTGTAATCATTTGACTTACAATACATGCTAGATAAACAGCAGCTGTAACTGCTCTTATTATGCAATCCAATCATATTCTATATATTATACTAGCAAAAAAAATTAATTTTTTAAAACATGAAATGATATTTAAATAAAATTAAGTATGCAAAAAATTAAAACTCTATATTGCTCCTGTCTTTTTTCTTAAATCATGAATTATGGATCGAAATCATGAAAAAGGAAAAACTTGAACATTGGAGATACAAATTCAGAAGACTAATTAAATCGAGAATTAATTTACAGCACAAACTAATTAATTATGCAGGACACAGAGAAGGAAAAAAAAAGAATAATTTTTATTTGGAAAAATAAAAAGAAATATTTCTTGATTTCATTCCATGAAGTGATGACATGCATAATACATGGGATTTAAAAGAATAAGCCCAGCCCACAGCCCACCATGTGACCGTCCTGCCCTATATAAACCTCTCGGTTCACGTAACCAAACGTTTCGATCCCTCGCGTCTTCGAGGATCAAAGAAAACGCCGCGGTCGTTGGAGGTGACTGCGGTTCGCCTCTCTCTCTCTCTCTCTCTCGTCCAATTGCTTTTGATTCTTCGTTTCGTTCTCCGTTCTGTTCGCAATTCTAGGGTTTGTCTGCCGAATTAGAGCCTCTGGGTTCCGTCACCATTCTTTGCGGATTCTCGTCTTCTGTTACGTTAGTTGGATGACGAGAAGTTGGTGAGTTTGCCATCTGGTCATATTTTTCTATCCTTCGTTTTTTCTTGGTTCTTTTAGAGATTTCTAGGGTTCGTTCCTAATTTGTCCGCGGAAATTACGGCCTCGGTTTATGTGACTAGTGTCCTCTTTTGTTTGGCTTGTGGATCTTCGTTTCCTGTGTAACTAGTTAGCATCTGCGAGAGTTGTCGGTCTTTGTGATTCTTTTCATCCTGATTAATTCGACGCTGTTGAGCGCCTAAGATTTCGGAATTTGGTTCTGACGCCGTGAGCGCTTGTTCTCTCGAGTTCCGAATTAGTGTTTCCGCTTTCATCGATTTGGTGATTCCAATTAGGGTATGTGGATCGACTTTGTTTGGGCTTTCTACCATTAGAGTGGTTTATAAGAACAAGTTTTTTATTGTTATTATTATTTTCTGGTGAATGTTACTTTACATTTGTTGACTGATGGAGAATGTTGCCTTTGTTTCGAAAATCTTACATTTTGTTAATCTAGATACATCGTATGTTAGACTATCATCTTGAAGAAACAAGATTGGTATAATGGTAATTGTCGTATATGGCAGCTATAGCTACATTCTCTGCATACCTTAGCGTAAGTCTCCCAGGTAACGTGCTGGAGGGAGAAAAGCCAAGCTTGTGATATAAAGACCTAAGATGTGTGGGCTTTAAAAATAAGGCTTTAGGTGTATTCATAAGTCTCTGCGTATACAAGATCTAACACTCATTATGTCCTACTTTGCTATCCTCAATCCATGCCATGTGGTTAATGTCATGTGCATTTCTTTATACTTTGTTGTTTTATCATGAGCTTAGCGATGTAGCTAGTTTCCTTTATTAGCCCACTTTCATTCACGATTTGCATACCCATGATCATGTCATACACTGCATCTGCATACTAAGTTATCATTTGCGAACTCTTCTTTTCAGGTTTGGCTGTGTGATTAGTTAGCTCATGATTTTTTCATATTTTGAATTTTGAAGATTAAATTGTGGCATTTTTATGTGTTTTTTTTTTTTAATGTTAACACTATGGGTACATTTGAGGGGCATTTTTTGTCATCTTTCTCCACATTGTACATCATATAGTGTTTTTCTTTACCTGAACTATTTGTGCTTCTTCCTGATCTCTCTTATGCTAGAAAGGAACATTTAAATTGGCTGAATTCTTGCAGTTACTGAAGTAGAAAAATAACATCGAACATTACTTTCATGGGGAAGAGGAAGTCGAGAACCAAGCCAGCTCCTAATAAACGAATGGACAAGCTTGATGCTGTCTTCTGCTGCCCATTCTGCAATCATGGAAGTAGTGTAGAGTGTCGCATGTAAGTATCTGCCCTTTTGGCGGAGATCACAATGTTAAGTCGCTTGTTTTGTCGTATGCAAGTGTACTATTGCGTGAAGTGGGTCTGCATAAAACTATTGATCTTCATATTTTTAGGCAGAATGTAGATTATCATCTTTCATTCTCGTCTTTTTTGTGCAGTGACATGAAGAACTTGATTGGTGAAGCCTCATGCAGGATTTGTCTAGAAAGCTTTAGCACTACTGCCACTGGTATGACTGTTAACAGATCATAAATTTGTAAATATGTTCATCATACAGACTTTATTATTCACCATATTTAGCACCATATTTTTTATTTTACCCATGAGTAGTCTTTAATAAATGCTAATTAGCATTTGCTTTCAGAAATTGTTAATTTGGCTTTATGCATTAGGAAATTTTCGTAGATAACTTAAGCAATATGGAATTTGTGAACTATGCATCATGTAAGTGCTTGTTTTTGCAGATGAGATGTGTGTATTAATATCATTAATTAAGGAAACTTGGGTCTATAAATCATAAAGTTATAAGCATTGCGTTTTTTTAATGTTATATGTATTTTCAGGAAATGATGCCAGAACAAATAGAACCAAGACTTTGTGAGGAATGACAAGTTTTTTAGATAAACCAAATCTAACTTAGTCTGCTTTGAATAGCTTGTTGATTATCCATTAACTTAAACCCTTAGACACAAAGTTAATCAGTTGTCTAGGGAGCATAGATCAACTCCTTAATCTGGTTTGACGAAGGCATGAGCAAAATTAGTTTAGATAATATGAACAAGAGCATATTACTAGGAAATGTTAATTTACATATTTCTGGGATATATTGAACTAAGGCATTTGTTGTCAGTGCTCAAGAGCATGCATCTATAGTTACAAGGACTAAGGATGTTCTATTCAATTAAGTTACCTTAGTTGGTATTCTTGTACTAAGAATTCAAATTCTGGGTGTATGTAACTCATAGATATAACTTGTTATGAGATTCATTACTTAAAAAGAGCTGGGAGCAGCCTTGAAGGTTGTTGGAGCCCTTAAAGACTAGATGGAGGGGAAGGGCATAACAGTATATGTGATGGATGGGGTAGAATATCTACAACAATAACAACAATAACAAAACCGTAAATCCCAACTATTTAGGGTCGGTTACATTGATCTTTTGTCATCATTAAGATATATAAAAAATAAATCGGTTAAGATCTATGTTTATGAGATTTAATATTAGTTTTAGATTGGTTGTCAGTAACCTAATGCAACCTTTCACCTTTTTCATCTGGGCAAGGGATTGACATTGGTGATGTTATGGAGTAGAATATCTAAGAAAAAAAAAACTGTTCTTCCTCTTAGGAGCAAAATATAGACTTGTGCTTGCTAATGCGGAAAATTGTGAGGGCAGGTATTTAGACATTTGTTCATTGCTTATCTAATTAGCGGAAATAATTGAAGTAGACCCCAAGATTGTTCTTTTTGTCAAGATCCATTCAGTGGGTTTGATAATTGAGATGTTCTTTTTTTGCATATTGCTTATACCTCTCCCATAAAGAACAAGTGAAAGTTTGGATCATGTGATGTAAAATTTATTATGAATCTCTTGTTGTAAATAATGAGATACATCTCCATGTCAGCTTATATGAGGTAACGAACTAAGTGTTGTAAATAATGTCTCGAGAGCATCATCTACTCATGGGACCCTAGCATTTACTGCAATCCACCATTTTGCAGTTGTTATTTTTTTAGGATTATTACTACTAGAATAACAAACATGCTCATTTGACCCCTCCTTTTTTGTCTGTTTGCAGCACTGACTGAGCCTATTGACATGTAAGTCATTCCTCACGATGTATACCTTGGAACTCGCTAAGACACATTTGAGTTAGATATTCACAAGAACCATGATTGCTCACGATGTATACCTTGGAACTCGCTAAGACATTGAGTTAGATATTCACAAAAACCATGATTGTCTTGCAGATATAGCGAATGGATTGATGAGTGTGAAAGGGTTAACGATCTTGAAGACGATGGGGCTTGAGCATCTGGTTCGTGGTGCTTCAAGCCGAGTGGATAGATGATGGAATGGTTTGGCAATCTTATAGGGTGAAATATGCGCATCATCCTTTACGTTGTAGGGTAGGAATGATTTGTTTTCTTGGAGCAGTACGCTGTAGTGGTATTGATAAACTCCTTGCTTGCTTGCCTAGCTGGTGATTGTATATAACTGCTTCGTGTAGTTGCCTAGTAGATGTTTACGTTCTTGAAGTTTTCTCCGGTGTTTGTTGTCTCCCATATATTCTGTACAAAATGACGGTCTCTGTCGATGTGTTATGGTGTGCATCGCTCACCAAGAATCAACGAGGCAGGTGACGGTGACGAAGGTGTGCATCGCTCACCAAGAAACGTCGCGTGCAGCGCATCTCACGGAAGTCTTATGGGCTATTATCGTCAAAATGCTAACGCTATCTTAAGATAGCATTAGTAATTGAGCATTTGCAATATAGCAGTCTCGATAAGCGAAGCGTGATACGTCAGATATAATGCAACCATGTGATGACACGCGACCAATGGGCCGATGGTCTAATAGGCAAACATTAAAAAAAAAAATAACAGGGGGACCACACGTGGTTGATAATTGGTGATTGAATCGTTAGACATGTACTCACCATTTGGGTCATACGTGGTTAAACGATCAATCATCCAAACTTGTGATTGACGGGCTACCTTATTCATTCATTATGTTCGATGAACATCACGTTAAGTAAAACACCATGCGTTTCCCTTTTACTGTTCGTGATTTCGGACTATCCACTATAAAAATGATCCTAGTGTATACTCCTATAAACAGACTTCACTTCAATATTAGATTCGACTAGTTTGATCAGATCAAACCCGAGAACTAACTTTATCCTTCGAAGAGTATTTATCGATAATGTCCTTGATTTAGTTTTACAAATTTGATGTTTTAAGAATATAATATATATCGATTGGATTAAAATCATTATCCAACTCGGACAACTAGAAAATGCACAGATAGAGATCAAATGTGATTTGAAAAAAAAAAATCAAATGCCAAAATGCATCCAATAGAATCCATGCAATGCTCGGAGGGGATCCTGACCCTTTCTACCGACTGCGGCCTTTAAAAGTGGAGCATTTGCCGCCACTTCCATGGCCTTCGCTCTCCTCGCGCCTTCTTCTCAAGCCGGCTTCGGACGACAGGCGCGCTAGGGCTTCTTTTTTTTTTGCTCCCGACAAGATTCCGGTGTTTCTGATATTCTCGCTCTTGTAGATCCGTACACGGCAAGCTCGACTCCCCTCAATGCCTTCAACTCGAAGAAGTATTGCCCTGAGCCACCCCTCTTTCGATTTGGTTAAGCGCAAGATTAGATAGAGCTGCTATACCTTTCCCCATTTGCAGAAAGCTCACCTTTTACTTTTTTTTTTGGTCGTTGTTCTGTAATCTGGATAAGATCCGAGCACAGAGGAGTAAATTCCGGCTTTGTTCTGAGTTCGGCTTGCAACTTCAACTGTTCTCGAGTTTGATTGGGTCAGAAATGTTTCGTTCAATTGATACGATTCTGTTTCTGCATCAGGAGTAAAATGTCTACATTTCATCCAGTGGAATTCTGAACTTTTAATTCTTGTCAATCAGGGATTTTTCAGAAGAGCCGTGCGATCGATTCGAAGAACTAAAAGTTGTCCGAGAGTGATCTGAGAATCTAAGTGAGTACACATTGTGTCATTGCAATTTTTTTTTAACTGAAAAGAAAAAGCTTTTGTATGTTCTGCTTTTGTTTTTAACTGGATGATTGAAGCCTGATGATCTGGGCTCATCTTGTTTTTCCTAGGTTAGAAAGCCCTTAAATGTTTTGGTTTTTAACTGGCATTCTGCTTTTGTTTGAATGTTCTACACTTTAGCTAAATTTTGCTACTCCATAATCAGGCTAGAAAAATAACTAATTTCCACAGACATACTGGGAAAACCTTCACAGGTCAAATTTCTGCCTTACCTGTGGTTGGTGGTAGATATTGTAGATCTTCTAATCCATGCATCTAGAAGTGAAATGAGGTGCAATGCTTGTTGGCGAGAATTGGAAGGGCAAGCCGTATCAACCACCTGTGGCCATCTCTTCTGTATCCAAATGATGTTGTAAATAAGCATTTTCCTAGTACATAAAGAATGATTTATGATTCAGCAAATGTTATTCTTAACTATAGATGAAGGCCCTGAAGATGCGAACAAGATAATCAGCAATAATGTTGTAAATAAGCTTTTTCCTAGTATGTAAAGAATAATTTATGATTCAGCAAGTGTTGTTCTTAACTATAGATAAAGGCACTGAAGACGCGAACAAGATAATCAGCAATGATGCCGCCTGTCCTGTATGTGATCAAGTGCTCTCCAAAAGGTATTTACTTATTCTCAAGGCCAGGTTTTGGTTTGGTGATTATGTCAATTTTCTTCTGGCCGCTTTAAAAGTATTTCTTAACGTTTTCCCATTTCAGCTTTCAATATATATTTCAATTCCCTGTGAATGCTGGTGTGCTTTTTCTTTTCTAGGTGCCAACTTCTACTATCAGAGAATACAATGATATTATCCTTTTCCTTCTGATACTTATTCTTCCTTTTATTCCTTGCGGGTTAGCCTTATGAGACAAGTGGATATAAATCCTGGTGATGAATGGATAAATGTAAGCATTACTACATTGATTGTACTGTGCAAGTTGTGTTTTTCTTTCACAACTTTTTCTCATGATGGAATTTGCAGATGGTAATGGCTGGAGTTTCTCCACAAGTACGTATCCTATATGCAGACATTGTTTTGTAGTAGCCTAAAACCGAATTTCTTCTGGAAGTTCTGTGTGCTACTCTGATGAACTAAAGCTCATCCAATCGTATAAAATGTCTTAAGCCTGTTCTGCATGTAAAATAATTTTTAGTTCAAAAATGAAGGGGACTTTGATGAAAATGCAAGCAAAATTTATAGAAACATTTAATAAATAGCAATAGTCTTATGTACTCCTTGATCATATATCAGTTATGAAGAGTGCATATAGGAGTGTAATGTTTTACAATGGACAAAAGGAACTAGAGATGCAGTACAAAATGAACAAGATTATTGGTCAGTGTCGTCAGAAATGTGAGGCCCTGCATGAAAAGTTCACTGAGAAACTAGAGCAAGTTCATACTGCATACCAAAAGATGGCCAAAAAGTGCCAGATGATGGAAAAAGAGATTGAAAGCTTATCAAAAGATAAGCAAGAACTACAAGAAAAATACGCTGAAAAATCTAGGTTATTCTTCTGGAATCTTACAAAGTTAATCTCTTAGTTTTTTGTGGATGTGTTTGTAGATGTGTTAATACTTTATCTGATAACCAGGCAGAAAAGAAAACTTGATGAGATGTATGACAAGTTGAGGAGTGAGTATGAGTCAGCGAAGCGTTCATCAGTCCAACCAGCAAACTTCTTTTCTAGAGCTGAGCCAGACTTGTTTTCAAGCATGGCTAACATGATGGATGGTAGAGCTACCGTTGGACAAGGTAATTCCTATGTTGCAGTTCATCTGAAGCAGAATTTCTAATGCAATTTGCATTCATATAAATGTCAAGAAAATCTTTCTTTTCTAAATTGCCATTCTGAGTTTAAAAAGTGGAATGCTAAACAGTTTCATCCAATTATTTAGGATCAAGCTGAGAACCTAGTGACCTTTTCTTTTTAGCTCTCCCAAAAAGAGACTAGATGATTTATATGTTGCAGATCGATCGGTTTTCACTCCTGAAACTCCAGGTCATAGAGAGGAAATATGGCCCTCAACCAGACAGAAGAACTCCAGCTCCAGTGCCTTTGATCTTTCAGGAGGCTCACCAGCAAAAACAGCACCAGGTCCTGTGGATACTGGAACTAGAAGGCAGACAGGGTCTCTTTTTGGAGCTGGTGTGAGGAATCCTACAGCAACTCTTCGGAATCTCATAATCTCACCCATGAAGAGACCCCAATTATCACGCAACCACCCTCATATATTCACGTAAAGCTCACTCTCCTTGATGTATCTTGGGTTGCTGGGATGATATTTTAGTAAATAAATGCCACATGTTGCATGAAGTAAAACTATAACTCATGAGACTGATCTGTTTTAGTAGGCATGTTTTCTGTTAATTTTATCTTTGTTAAGTCTGTTAGATGAGAAATTGGTTATTTCTTTGATCATCAAAGGATAAAAGAACTTAATATGATCTATTAAGATAATGTTGCAGGCTGTAGAACGAGAGAAGCACTTGGGTTGGCCTGTACAGATATTGCTGTGAGTTCTCATTTTATGCTCTTTAAAATTCTTAATTTTTTTGTTTTGAATTAGGTTTAATTGAGATGTCATGGAAAGATAAGCACTTGGAAATTGTGGAGAAGTTTTGAGCAAATAAATGCAGGACAGTGCATAAACTAGACAAAATACAAAGTTTCATAGATGTAATGTTCTTACATAAATCAGATCTGAAGGGACTATATTATATAATCAGATTTAGATTCTTGCTGTACAATGAACAAAAACATCATTTTCATGTCTGTTATTGAAGATGAGTTGTTCCATGCCACTAAATTAAGTAATTAGCTAACTGTGAAATTTGGATTATATTGAGGATTGCATATAGTGATAAAATTTTGAGGAATTAAATGTAAGAGAGTAAGCTAGGTCTACGCAAAGTACAGATACATATGTCACCACATATAGTGATAAAATTTGGAATAATTTGTTCTCGAATGAATGCACAAAGTAAGGCTTACAGTTAAATCATGCTTACAACTTGGACTGTCTTCTTGGGTTAGAGTGCTCTGCCATCTCTTGGATTTCAGCTGTATGACATTTATGCTCACTGCGACTTCCTCCTGTCTGTATCTTCACAAATAGTTTTTGCTGATCTTTGGTAATTGATCTTCCTTCATGAATTACCTGTTTAGCTTGCTGCTTAACATTTTGGGTTATTCATTGACTATAGCAGGAGACACTCATTAAACGTACCAATGTTCCTTGATGAGATAAAATATTTTCTTTCGGGTTGCATTGCTTCTTTTTTTGTTTGCTGGTTTTGACCCATGAAGTCATCCAACACCTCAACTATACTACTAGCACCTCTGTATATTCAAGACTAGTCCAGTACAAAACGCCTAATGGAAGAAGCTTTAACAATTGATTATTTGATCTGTCTATGATGTAATTTTTCAAGCTTAGTTGATCTGACTGAAGTATTGAATTGTACCGTTTGCATTTCTCATATTGTCTCTGCAGATTTTCTCCGTCGTAATGTCTACATCCTGGGCCAGAAATGGAGGTTTGAACATATTAAAATTTGGTGAATTCAAGAAAATTTTCGTAGTTTGATCAAACAAGTTAACCGAGTTGTTTTTTTCTTTTATGGGCACAATTGTACTATAATGCATAACAAGAAAATGCCACATCACAGAATGAGATGGAATATTGGGTAAAAGAATATTCCTCCCTCTGTCATCTCTTGGGTTCGTGGTAAAACATTATCCTATCAAGTAGAAGTATGTCTGTTCCTGGCTTGCAAATTGCTTTTTTCTAGTCCATATAATTCTGATATCCAGCTTGTTTATCCTAAATGTTATGTTTTCTGTCTACTCTCCAAAACCATACCATTTAGGTGGTGTCCAGGTACTATGCAGGTAACTCAAATCTATTAAGAGTTCATTGTAGCAGAACTCCCCAGTACACATCTAATACAGGTATGTTGGTTGGTTCTCGTGTTGCTGTAGCAACTCCTCATTTGATTTTGATGAGATGGTAAATTACATGTACCATAAGAACACAGTAAATTGCACAGATTTATTTGCATGTGTCCTGCAACATAAAAAAGAAGATGAAAGAGCATCCGAAGAAGTGGGCTAATTATCTTTTAGTGTTTGGGTTCTTAGATTTAAAAAATTTATATTAAAATCTCTATAATTATGAAAGTGAAATATCTAACTCTATTTACTCTAACACTACTATCAGTTTTAATGATAAAAACATAAAAACGATGGCTAAAAGATAATCTCAATGTCCCAATTACATTTTCGATAGTTACAAATAATTGTGTCACTGGGGGGTCACAGGTGATTGTTGTGGATGAAGAGGAAAAGCGACAGTAAGATGTGAGGCAAAGGGAGAGGAGAATGAAGACGACATAGATACAAACTCTTTGCATCTGTGTTGGTATTGTTGTGCAGTTATGTCAGTGTCGATGCAGATGGAGATGCAGAGTGTTGCTCAGCATTTGTATCGGTGTCAACACAGATGCAGATGCAAATCGGTATTGCTTTGCATTTGAGTTGACGCCAATAATGATGCGGGGAAGGGTGGTACTGCTCTACATCTGCATCAGCGCTGATGTAGATGTTGAATGGTTCTTTCGTCGTTCTACATTTGTGTCGGTGTCGATGCAGTTGTCGAGCGATACCGATGCAGATGCAGAGCGTCGGCTTCTATGTCGTCTGCTTCCTCATCTCTCTCGTCATCGCTCTCTCTCATCTACAATAGCTACTCGTGACCCCAACGATACCGTTGTTTGTTATCATAAAACATAGCTGTGATGTTAAAATTATCTTTTTATCTATTATTTTTATATTTTTATTGATAACATTAAGATAAATAAATATTTTACTTATATAATTATAAAGATTTTAATATAAATTTGTAAGATCTAAAATACTAAGAATGCCGGCGGAAAATACACCCGAAGAAGAGAAGCAAATGTGAAATGGACACACTTCTGGCTATCGATGTGCCGGAGACCTGATGTGCAACATAACACCCGTTCTCCACCCCTCCAAACTCCATCTCCCACCACCACCCCCTGACCATCGAGCTGCCAAGAACCAGCTCCATCTTCCATCTCCACCGTCCTCTCGTCGTCGTCCGATCGAAACCGAGCTCGCTTCTCCCGTCCATCGGTCGCGTTGAGCAGCTTGGAGTCCCCAGCCATGTTGACCAGGACAGCCAGCATCTGCCTCTATCTCCTGCACTCTCCTCCACTCTCTCCTCGACCCTCCGCTGCTCCTGGATCGGCCTCACCAACTCCGCCGTCACCCTCTCCTCATCCTCCTCCTTCCCACAGCCGCTGTTCCTCCGCACCATCTGTACTAACGGATGCGTCTGTCCTCTCAGGAACCAGGCGTGCGCGAACTGTCACCGACCCGGATCCACCTTCCGAAACCCCTCCATTCAACAACACATAGGCCAAGCGAGTACACACTCCTCCTCATGATACATCGCGTAAGGCTATACTGACATAAGTGTTGAGCTGCCGGACGAAGCTGGAGAAGTTTCTGTGCCTGAAGTTCTCGGGAGGAGGCTCCGCGAGACGGCGAAGGGGTCGACGACCACGAAGCTTGCCGTCGCGGCCCCATGCGATCACGGCGTCGGTGGAGGCGCGTCTTCCACGATGCAGTGAGTCTTCAAAACGAAGGGGGCGACCGCTGGCCCCCCTCCTCCTCCTCTTCCATGGCGGTGACGCTGCTGGTGCTGCCCGCCATTGCTACGGCCGCTGTCTTTCATGTTGATGCTGAAGGCAGCGGTAGCTGTCACTTGCATGGGGACAGTGCGGTGGCTGCAAGGTGTGATCGATGAGGAGTCGACAGAGTCGCGCGACCGGGAGAAAAAAGCGAGGCGGGAGGCACCGGAACGTCAGGGGACGCTTGACCCTCTCTGCTTACTCTGTTGCGACCTTCCACCCTCTCATAAAATGGCGAAAGAGAGTAAAAAATGTATATGAGTTTTTTCTAAAAATAAGTAAATAAATTAAAAAGCTATTTAATAAAAAAATATTAGTGTAAGTCAAATATAAGTGGGGATAAGTCGAGGGTATATGAGTGGTGGCTCCACGTATGTGGCAGCGAGAAAGACGACACCACCTCTCTGAGTATGAGCTGCTCATGGAGCCATTAGCCGGCTCATCGGTCTCCTCTGCTGCTTCAACCTGGTGGATTAGGCGAACGACGAGCCCGTTCCTTCAGCCCAGCCCGAACTACATCTCTGCCATAGAAATCCCCTCCAAAGGAAGGGTTTTGCTCTAACAACGTCCACAGATCCAGAAGAAACTGGTGAGATTTTACTCCTTTATGCATTCAGTTCCTTTGCGCCGTCGCAAGGGGGCGACCGCTGGCCCCCCTCCTCCTCCTCCTCCATGGCGGTGACGCTGCTGGTGTTGGCCGCCATTGCCACGGCCGCTGTCTTCCATGTTGATGCGGAAGGTAGCGGTAGCTGTCACTTGCATGGGGACAGTGCGGTGGCTGCAAGGTGTGATCAATGAGGAGTCGACAGAGACGCGGCGAAGGTAAGATGGGAGGTTGGTGGTGGCTTTGCAGTAGTCGCGCGACCGAGAGACAAAAGCGAGGCGGGAGGCACCGGAACGTCGGGGGGACGCCTGACCCTCTCTGCGTACTCTGTTGAGACTTTCCACCCTCTCGTAAAATGGCGAACGAGAGTAAAAACTATATATGAGTTTTTTCTAAAAATAAGTAAATGATTAAAAAGCTATTTAATAAAAAAAAATTAGTGTAAGTCAAATATAAGTGGGGATAAGTCGAGGGTATATGAGTGGTGGCTCCACGTATGTGGCAGCGAGAAAGACGACACCACCTCTCTGAGTATGAGCTGCTCATGGAGCCATCAGCCGGCTCATCGGTCTCCTCTGCTGCTTCAACCTGGTGGATTAGGCGAACGACGAGCCCGTTCCTTCAGCCCAGCCCGAACTACATCTCTGCCATAGAAATCCCCTCCAAAGGAACGGTTTTGCTCTAACAACGTCGACAGATCCAGAAGAAACTGGTGAGATTGGACTCCTTTATGCATTCAGTTCCTTTGTGCCGTCTTAATTCTTTCAGAAACCTCCAGATCTCATTTTTACCTCTTTAGCAGTATGATTTGTTTCAGTGATCTGGAAAATACGTCTTTTTCTCTCTGTTTTTGGCTTCCTGAATTAGATCTTTGACTAGTGTAGAGTGATTAGATTTTGCTCTTATCTATTTGAGTTAAGGTTTAGATTGCGAACTAGTAGACTTCCCCTTTGTTCGAAATCCATGTTTGTTTTCCTTGATGTGAATGTGTCTGATTGTTGAAAGGCTTCTGAGGGATTCTCATTTCCTTCTAATGATGCTTTCTTTGATTTCCTGATGCCAAGTGAATAGGATTATTAACAGATTCTTCGCTAATCTTCATGATGTCAGCGATGTCGAGTCGATTGCACAACTCAAGCAACCAATTTTACAGGGCTCAGAAATGGCGTGCAGTGGCCTTTGCATCACTAACCCTAATTGCTGTCACCTGCATTCTGATCAACAGAGAAAAACCAAACCCTTCATCTGATCTTTTGAAGCTCAAAAATGCCGGCTTTCAGTCTTCTGTCCGATTCAGGCCATCTTTGGAGCTCATGAATGGCACCGATGTCATTTGGCAAATCCCCGATTCGCCCAAGGCCGCTCTTTTCATTGCTCATGGTTGCGGTGTCCGAGCTTCCAACTTCTGGGACAAGTACCCAGGCTGCCCAAACTGCACTGGGTTGCCCGAAGAGAGGATCTTTGTGCTTCGTGCTCTGGAACGAAAATTTGCTGTCCTAACCATATCTAGTTTGGGTAGATGCTGGTCGTTTGAGGAAACGGAAGCCATCAAGTGGATCATCAAATGGTGGGTTGAAAAGAATAAGCTTGGGAAGCTTCCCATCATGGCCATGGGGGCTTCATCTGGTGGGTATTTTGTTTCTGCGCTTGCTGCTGAGATGAGATTCAGAAGCCTCTCAATTATGATTGCAGAAGGAGTATTTGCATCTGCTGGTGTGCCAAAGGACTACCCACCCACACTTTTTGTTCACATGCCTAAGGACCGTGATACAATGAAAAGGATACAGAAGAACATGAAAACTTTGAGACAGAATGGCGTTCTTGTCAAGGAGATTAGGTGTATGGCGTTTCCTTTGTCTCCAGACTTGTTCTCGAACAGGATTCCAGGGATAAACCAGACATTGTCTGTCAAAATGTATCATCTTTTTTCTGAGAAGGGATTTATTGATGAAAATGGGTTTATGAATAATGATGGGCGACAAACTCAGTGGAAGGAAGCTCTTATTCAAAGGAACATTATCCCAGAAAACTATGAATTGCTTAATCACATTGGGGAGGAACTGAACCTTGCATTTGCTTTGCATGAAATGACAAGTTTTGAGACAGATGGTATTCTTGATTGGTTTGAGTCTAATATGAGCTGATCAATGAATCTTGTGGCTGATCAATGAAACTTGTGGCTCATTCTTTTATGAGCTGATCAATGATATATGAGCTCTTATTTACAGACAGAAAACTATAATATGAGCTGATCAATGAATCTTGTGGCTCATTATTTTTAAAGAAAAGTTCAAAATAGTTAGGCTCTATTGGGACGTGTTATATATTGCTCTGAAGATTATCTCAAGAGGCTCTCATGAAGCCAACAGCGAAAACTGTAACAAGGGAGATCATTTCCAAAAGCAAAATACATACATTGGCAGAAGATTGAAATCCTTCAAACCAAACTGTTCTGAGAACAGTTGTTGTTGACCATATCAGGTATCCCTCGATTAGAAGGGTCTATTCTGTCTTTCTGGATGTGCTTGTTTCACTGTTCGTGCTCAATCTTTGTTGTGTTCAACGAAACTATACTGGATGTACTAACACAAAGCTAGAAAGCCCCCTTGAGTGTTATAACTTGCAAAAAGTACTTTGCTAGAATTTGTTTAACTAATGTTGCAGTTTGAGTTCATCAAGCATGGAAGAAAATTAGATTAATTTTGGCACTCTATACAATGCATTCATAACAAATGAAAACTTATGGGTTTTTTTTTCTTTTTCCTTTTCTGTACGTAGGATCTATCGTCCGGTTTAAAGCTGGCATTTACCTAGTTGCAAGCATGTCTAGGTCAAAGAGAGGGATACTCGGTATTATCAAGCATGATACTGAATTTAAATAATTAGATTCATGTTTAAACCAAAATTTTCCTCATTATACATTTATCTGCCTAATAGATGAATCTCATACTGTTTAGTTGAGATTTAAGACTCAAATCGTTAATATTTTTTCTTGTTGTATACTACATGGTTTTAGACAAGCTATCTGTTAGCCAAACAAAGTTTTAATTACTTCAATCTGTTGAGTATGCAAACATACCACAAAGGTAAAACAATTAATAACAGCCAGAGGATGTCATTAATAGAATGATGTCAAGTTATCTCAGACAAAATGAGACAAATATGGTTCCTCGCTGCCCTTTATTTTTCTTTTGAATTTCTTCTTAAATTCATTGTTATTATTGTTGTAAGTTGACGTATCCATGTCAGTTGCACATGTTAGGCTTCCTCAGATCATCTAATGCATGCTTCTTCCAGTATTCATCAGGCATTAAAACACTTGTGTGAAACAGCTAAGATTGTTCTACTAGATTTAGTCGTCAAAAAATCATTTTAAATGATTATAAATTGTGTAAGCTCCCCAGCAAAGCAGTTGGGATTCAGATGGAAGTAGAAACAGACATGTCAGCCGATGTACATTGTCAGAGTTGATCTTTTCTTTCATAGCATATGATCAGTGGCAGCATTCAATATCACGTAAGTAGGGATACCGACAATGTGCCAACTAATGCATAAACATGATTTTCTGTATTTTTGGGATCTGCACTCTTGAATCTTTGCTTATATTTGGAAACCCCCAAGGAAAACTGAGACATATTTGAAGGATTGTGAAGCCCCAGTCTTGACTGCCATTTAGTTACTATCATAGCATGTTTCAACACTTTTTGTCAGTTCATTTGTCATTGTGTATGTAATGGTAGGCTTTTATATGGCTTGAAAGCTATTTCTATTGAGCACAAAGCCGAAATGACACTCGTCATTCCTAGTGATAAGTTTCTTGTTGGAAATGGGTGTTTTGTGAGTAATTGTGTATGTAATGGTAGGCTTTTATATGGCTTGAAAGCTATTTCTATTGAGCACAAAGCCGAAATGACACTCGTCATTCCTAGTGATAAGTTTCTTGTAGGAAATGGGTGTTTTGTGAGTAATTGTGTATGTAATGGTAGGCTTTTATATGGCTTGAAAGCTATTTCTATCGAGCACAAATCCTCGTCGCCGACGTCCTCATCATCATCCGCTGAATTATTTTGTCTGACTATTTACAAATGTTTGTGTGCCGAGCTGGGTGAATCTGCTTGGTGGTGCCTTTTGGTGTAAGTTGATTCAATTCTCATGCATGATTTACTTTGTTAGATCGATGCATATCATCCGCCTGTTCTATACTCTTTCCTTATGTGAGTAATATTGTAGATTCTTCTCACAATAAATGAAGATTTTGTGTTTATCCCATCATAGATTCATAGCTTTCTCAACCTGCATAGCTTTTCTTGGCTTAAACTTAATGCATTCAATTGCATGGCGCACTTCGTAGGCATGTTACGCAAATCGATATATATGTATGTATATATATATGTATATATATATATACATACATATATATATGTATATATATATATACATACATATATATATGTATCATACATATATACATACATATATATTTGTATATATATATATATACATATATATATACATATATAAGAATTAAGTGATACTATTCATCATCTCATTCATCCTTTTTGAAATTAAATCTCAATTTCATCCCACTTTGCATCAAAATTGATCAAATCGGATTGAAATTTTCCATCCTTGTCATCCATAAAGAGGTAGAGAGAAGGATTACCAAGCTACTTCTCTGACCGAGACTTTTCCTTCCTCCTCTAAAATTCTCCTTACGTTGCTTGACTTTTCTTTTGTCCTCACGCCATAAAAGGGCCCCACCGCCCCACCGCCAAAGAATAATAAGGTCAACTCGTTTTGTATCGAGCCACCATTACAAATTCATATTTGCAATTGACACCCTCATTTATTTATCGTACCTCCTTAATTAATTTATATATACACACTTGAAATCCAAAATAATATGTATTGATAGATCTTGATTCATACCATATTCTCATTATACGAGTCTCTCGAAGAAATTATATATGTATTACATATATCTCTTTTTTTTTTTGCGTTAATAGATGGTGATTAGTTTATCTTAGTGGGCTTTTCTGCATAAAAGTTCTATGGAAATGTGGGCGAAGATGTGAAAACGTTCCTTTGAAGGGCTTATTCGCGAAAACATAAATTAACGGCAAAACGACTGTGATGGCGTCCGTGTCGTACGATATCGCCACCTCCTCCTCCTCCTCCGCCGCTCTCTCTCTCTCTCTCTCCGTCTTCCCGCGTTTGGCTTCTGCGGTGGCGGCGGCGTCGGCGGAAGGGCGGCCGCTTGTAAGCACCGTGTGAGGGATCTCTCTATAGGCGGATGCGTGCCGTTGGACGTTTGCCTTCCTCTTTGGAGGTTATCTAGTACTTTCCCTTCGTGATTTTTCCTCGTCGGCTTCGCCTTCCATAGTTTTCCCCCTTCCGTTGGGATATTGACAGCCGGAGGCCACGGTAAAGGGACCTTTTTTTTATGATCATTTCGTTGATTATCCGTGGGTTCTTTTGCGAAAGGAACGATTTTGAGGTTTTCGGCTCTGTTAATCGAATGACTTCTTTGTGTTATTATACCTCTTTTTCCCTGTCACTGATGCTGAAAAGGAAACTTTTTTGATCCTTTTTGGTGTAGATTTGACGACGAAAATGAGCGATTTTGTTCTTTTATATGTCTATGATAAGATGATGATGACGACGACGGCGTGTTTGCTTCTGATCATGGCGTAGGACCTCTTCTTTTCTTTTTCCTTAAAAAATTGGTTCTTTGAATTGCTTGCTTCCTTTCTTTATAGGTTTTCCGAAAGGTGTATGAGAGGTTGGGATCGCATCTTCTCCTGCCAGTGGAGCTCTGATTTCGTTTAGTTGTGGAAGGATTCATCTGGTGCGGGGCATCGTCGAAGTCTTCGCTTTTCGAGTTCTTCAACCGGATTGGTTGATGTCAGGTTTTGACGTGGAACAAACTGGAGATCCGAAAGCGTTCCCTTAGCTGCTTTGGATATGATTCCTGCGGTTTCCTGCCGAAATTTGATTCATTAGGTGTGTTAATTGTTCGGCAGTAATGGAGGAAGAGGGAAGCTCTTGGGTGAGGAGGGCAAAGTTTTCTCATACGGTTTACCACAGGTTAGATTCTTCAAAGCTCCCCTCGATCCCATTGCTTGTCAGATCCGAAAGTAATCTGGAATTGAAGCCGAAAAGGACTGCAGAAGCATCAAAATTGGCATCAATTTCATTGCCAGTCAATCGAGATGCAGGACCAAAGGCAACAGGCACAATTTCTCATTCTACTACTTTGCCATCATTACAATTGCTAGAGGATAGCCATCATGGATCAGAAGCAGGCAAGCCAAGCTCGAAAAGTCCTGCTTCTGTGAACTCTGATCAACAACCAAGGGCAAATGGGATGAATTCAATGCGAGAATCTTTAATTTCTCCTAAGACGGGCTATAAGCATCCCAATCTGAAGTTCAAGACGTCGAGGAATTTAGAGTTCTCTGACTTCTCATTTCCTGTTGATCGAGAATCTAAGGTGAGCCCAAAGACTCTGAGTCCGGGATCTTCTACCTTCACTTTTCAGCGAGATGTAGATCCAAGGCTGAGTGCAAGGGGCACGACTTCTGTATCTAGGACTTCAGTTAAGGCTCAACTAGATTCTGATTCTCAGAAGTCTGGTCATTTTTCTTATAGGAATGGGCAGAATTATAAACTGAAACAGAGATCAATTTCTCCTCTTCCGACAACCACCCTTTCAGATGTCTTTAAGGAAGCTAGGGCTAATGAGAGGAGGTTCTCAACTCCACCACCTAGGAGGAGAGGATCGGACAAGGGTGTCTTTGGCAAGTTATTCTCGAGAGAAGTCCGAGATCATCATGTGCCTCGTTACTTACCACCTCATAAAACAAATCCTCTAAATCACTTCTCTTTAGTGAAAGCATCGGATAAGCATAAGAGTCAGAAGGAGGCTTTATGGACGAGTTATTTTGAACATGGTGAGGGGAAAGTAAATGCTGTGGATACTCTACATGAATGGATGGTTGATCTTTCCCAGTTGTACCTTGGGCTTAGGTTTGCTTCTGGAGCTCATAGTAAGCTACATCATGGTATCTATAAAGATCAGCCAGTCGCAGTAAAGATCATTACACAACCAGATGATGATGAAAACGGCCTGATGGCTGCTCGGTTAGAGAAACAATTTACTAGGGAAGTCACCCTGCTCTCTCATCTCTATCACCGGAATGTAATAAAGGTACTCGGATTATCTCTGTGCCTCTATTATAGTTTCTTCGTTAGCCAGTTATGCCTCCAGATTGATTTGAAAACAAGTTATCTTGCTTTGGAGGCATCAGTTGTATGCTGAACTAAAATGATTTCTGGATTTTGCACTAGGAAAATATGCATTAAAATAAATGCATATTAAAAAAACAAATATCGATGTTCTTCTTATACGTGACTTATGCAAACTCTTAATTTTGCCGGATCTGTTTTCTGGCCAAATTTCTCGCAAGTGATTTGTTATATCTGTTTCCGTATGATACCATGCATGGATCTTACTGTGTGAACCTTGGACACTCTTTTGTGGGGCTCAACTTACACTTTTGGAGTTCTTTCCTTTCTACATTTTTCATATTCTATACACTTTTACATTCTCATTCTAGCAAACATTATCAGAGCTTTCCTAATATTACTTGCATTTTTTATGAAGAATAGAAGTAAATTCTTGTTTTAAGGCTACTAGCTGGCTTTACAGAAAGAGTACCGAATATATCTTGCATAGTTTGTAAAGTCTTTGATAGCAGATATTTTATGAAAACCGATGTCCAACCTCTGGAAGATATTTTGATTGCATGACAGAAGAAGGTATTGTATGATTATAGCAATGACTTTAATTGTATTAATTATGACAGGTTTTTTCTTGTTCTCTTGACTTCTGCTAGGTTGGCAATGCTGATGATATCATTTCCTTTTGAATTGTCACTATGTTATTCAGTTGTAATTGTGATAGTCCACCTTCCTAATGATATATTTACTTTGATGCAGCTGATAGCAGCATGTAAAGAACCGTCCGTCTTTTGCATAATCACTGAATATCTTTCAGGAGGGTCCTTGAGAGCATTCTTACACAAACTCGAACACAAATCCCTTCCTCTAGAGAAACTTATTGCATTTGCACTAGATATTGCACGAGGAATGGAATACATTCATTCACAAGGTGTCATTCACCGAGACTTGAAACCTGAGAACATTCTCTTCGATCAAGACTTTTGTGTAAAAATTGTCGATTTTGGAATAGCTTGCGAGGAGGCATATTTTGATGCTTTAGCAGAGGATCCTGGGACTTTTCGTTGGATGGCACCTGAAATGATCAAACACAAGCCTTATGGCCACAAAGTTGACGTCTACAGTTTTGGGCTAGTCCTCTGGGAGATGGCAACAGGAAGGATCCCTTATGAGGAGATGACACCTATTCAGGCAGCTTTCGCAGTGGTTAATAAGGTGCTTTCCTCTTTCTTTTTTCAGTTTCATTATCTTATCTTTTGCACATTGTGTCGTGAAGCTAGCACAAACCATTTATTTCTTGTAACACATGATTACTATGTAATGATCGACAGCTTAGTTCCCTAGATCAATTTTTCATTTCACCCTTCAGCTTTCATTTAGTTTGTCTTTTGAGATACAAAGTGCAGATTGTTAACGTGGTACAATTTATCTCTCAACCATGTACTTAATTTTGTCAGGATTTGGGAATAGGAATCACTAGACTAGTCGATGGGGTTAAGTTGATGTTTGTGGCTTCTCGCTTTTCTTTTGACAAATTGTTTTCATTTCCTTTATAACTGTTTATGCTTCTTTGATTCATTCTCTTTCTTAACTAGCTATATTGTACACCAGCAGTGTACCTGTATCTTGAATGTTGTTTCCTTTATAGTTTCTGGTTAAACTTATAGTTCCATCAGGGACACTGCTGTTGCCATGATTTATGCATTGTATTAAGTTAATTTCATGAAACATTAGGTTCCTAACTCAAATGTCTTTTCAAATTTGTCATAGGAAATATAGTAGCAAGCTAGTAGTTAATTACAGAAATTTGTACATTGCTAATGTGTTCAATCGGCACTTGTCAGAACTTGAGGCCTGTTGTTCCTCCTGAATGCCCGGATGCATTACGAGCCTTGATCGAGCAATGCTGGGCACTCCAACCAGACAAAAGACCTGACTTTTGGCAGATTGTGAAGGTATTAGAACAATTTGAATCTGCTCTCGCTCAAAATGGCACGCTTGACACTGTTGCAAACATGAATTGCCAAGATCACAAAAACCGGCTCCTCCATTGGATCCAAAAGCTCAAACCTACACATACCGATGGGTCAGGGCATCCGATGCCCAAGCTTTTGACTTCCATGCCCAAACTTCTCTAGCGCTCGCTTTCTTATGCTTCAGGTTTTGTTACTTCATCATGTAATTATCGCTTCAGCTTAGCGTTACACCTCGGAAGGGCAGAGAAACCACTCTTCTTTCCCTCTCTTCCTTTTGTCCATATACAAGCAAATCTACGGAAGTGATAATATAGGCAGATGGCTTATTATTCAAGATGGGCATCCTCATCGATCTCTGCAATCATTTCCTGCTGTTCCGGTTGATGGTGCTCAACCTGTAAAATTATTTCCTGTTGATCAAACCCTGCTTACCTGCAGAAGTTGCTTGTTATCTTTCAAACTCTTTTTTCGGAAGAAAGATGTTTGCAAACTCCTATGCTAACTATCTGTATGTATACAGCTAGCAACCAAGATGTGTAGGGGGAAAAAAAATTAGTGTTCTTGACATTGATTGGTTGGTTGTTTTTGCTATTTTGACTTGCCTGCATGAAACACAATGTACTACAAATTCAATCTATTTTTGATTTCTCAAAGCTGATGCATCCTATTCTTATACTGTTGACCATCAGCAACTTTGATGGAGAAGCTTTTAATGTAAAGCAAAGTAGAAACAGTGGTGAAGCCCTGAGGAATGCATCTCTCTTTGCTGTTAAGCTGACTCCTTAATGGACACTTAGAATTGAAGTTTGTGCTGTGAGGAGGCAACACATTTTTTATATGGACAACATTTATTTGTCTTATCAAGTCCATGTAGACTTGATTGTATGATGTCCAAACATTAGACTAAGCTTTTGGATTGTTACTGTATGAATGGATGCCACCAGTTTGACTCTTTTCTCCTAATAATTAGAAGTTCTTAACCTACTGCCTACACTGCAGTGCAATGCAATGAGAGGTGTGCTTGTCGACAACTCCTATCTACAAAGATGTACAGCACAACTGGGTCAGACACCAATAGACTTGCATCAGCCATCTCCAACCATCCCCCCTTCTCTGAAATCTCATCTTAGTTCTTACACCTGCTGCATGCAGGTCAACAGAACAAGGATCTCAATTTTCCATCACAGATTAGACCCTTTGACCGCGGACATCTATGGGGAACATGTTTCCATTTAAACTGTGGATGTTAGCGTCATAATTCGTCATCGAGAGATCATTCAGAGGTCGAGTGTTTTAGAATCGTCGATGCGAGTCCTTCACATCACAGAGTGTCATCAACGAGGACATTCGAATCTTAATGGATTGAAGAGGCTTCATAGGGTCAAACTGCAGCTAAAAAGAGGAACTTGGAATCTTAATGGATGAAAAGGTTCTTCCTTGGCTTATCCCTTTCAGAATGCTATAGCTTTTGTCTCATCGTTTCTTTCAATCTCTCCTCAGTTACCGTGGAACACTGTGGAGAAGTATTACTGCCAGAGCTTGCATTTGAGGTCAACATCATGCAGCAGATTAATATGTTGAAATCACTGTGTGTCATTCACTACAGCCTGCCCTGCATCCAATATATCTGAGAGAATATGTTAGCTAGGATATCACAAACGAGATGGTGGTGAGTTTTGTCTTTGGAGGACCACTGTAGCAGTCTCGAATCTGATCATAAATTATGTTACAGGTAGAAGTAATAAGAACATCAAAGTCCACAAGTCATGATGAACAATATCTATAACCTCTAATCTAGAGAGAGATGTAGCCATGGCTGACAGAAGTTACCTACCTTGAGAGGGTAATGGGTGATGAAGACAGAGATGCTGAGTGTTTTTTATGTCAGGAAAGCTATGTAGGTGATTTCCAGCCGAAACTGCTCTCTCTCTCTCTCTCTCTCTCTACTCCATACTCTATATTAAAACCCCCTTGCCATTTCCTCTCTCATGATGCTTCTTCCTCCTGTTTCTCCCCTTCTATAAGAAGAGCTTGATTCCATGAACTCCCGTCCTCGACTGCTTGTTGTTGCTCGCTTCGGAAACACTATAACAGCAATCAGGCCTCTTTCTTCTTTCACGTAGCAGATATTTCAGATCCTAATTGCCACTGTCTTCTCCGCGGACAAGTTTTCTTTGTCAGTCAAAAAAGATCAGAACTTTGTCATCGCCTTGGTCATGGAATAGATTTACCAGCAGCTTTCTCTGGCCGTCAATACGTCAGCTGAAGCCTTCCACATCAATATAGGTCTCCGATCCACCAAAAAGTAAGTTCAAATCCATCAACTAGATTACAGAAGCATCTATGTGATCTTTCTGCATTCTGTAGTACCTAATTCTGCATCCTTTTTTCAGATAAGCATTACCTAATACTACACCAAAGTCTTCGACTTCGTTTGGCGTCAGCTACATCTTTGTGGGGGCAGAGCACGGATCTCAAACAAAAAGATCGCTTTTTGACGCCAATGGCGCATCCTCCGAATCAATCCGAAGCCGAGAGCAGCGCCAATTCCATGTCTTCCAACTCCTCTCCGTCCTCACCTTCTTCATCCTCCCCTTCACCGGTTCTCCATCAGCAAGCGACGCGGATGTCGAAGGTGGACAAGAAGGTCGCCGAGGGGGCACCTGCAGGGGCAGCGCAGGGGCTGCGCGACCAGAGCCGGCACCCGGTGTACCGTGGCGTGCGGATGCGGAACAGGGGCAAGTGGGTGTCGGAGATCCGGGAGCCCCGCAAGAAGTCGCGCATCTGGCTGGGGACGTTCACGACCCCGGAGATGGCGGCGCGCGCCCACGACGTGGCCGCGCTCAGCATCAAGGGAGCCGCCGCCATCCTCAACTTCCCGGAGCTCGCCACCTCCCTCCCCCGCCCCGCTTCCCTCTCACCCCGCGACATCCAGGCCGCCGCCGCCAAGGCCGCGGCGACGGAACCCGTCGCATCTCTGCCTGCAGCCCCCGCGGCATCGCCCTCCGCCGACGACGAGCTGGGAGAGATCGTCGAGCTGCCGCGTCTCGGCGGGTGGTTCCTCGACTCGGACGATCCCGGCGCTGAGTTCGTCTACCACAACGACTCGTTGCCGTGTCCGGGGATCGATTTCTACGACTCGGCGTCCGATCCGATGTGGGAATGGTCGGATGCTTTGGTTCCTTCCAGCTTCGACCCTCGTTTATGGGACTATTGATCTCTCTCTCTCTCCGTCCCTCCTTGTTGTTGCCCTTCTGTTTTTGTCGCCGGGGCTGAAGGACTTCGTCTTCTCTGCGGCCATTCTTGGCCATCTCTCTCTCTCTCTCTCTCTCTCTCTCTCTCTCGCTTTTGTGTGTGTTATCTTCATGGCTGTTCCCATAAGCTTTCGCACTGGATCAAGTGGACTTACACAGCCAAGCAAATCAACTGTACAGTAGTGTTCTGAACAAGTAAAGAAGTCGCAAACTAGTCACTTGGTTTCGTGCATGCAATCATCTTGTGCCATGTTCGTCTCAGTGGATGTTCTCTGTTCCCTTCGGCTCTGAACCTGTAGCTTAACCTCTTCCCCATGGTTGCCTATGCTCGAGGACTGTCCCTGTTGCTTCAGTGGCCATGCTGGTACCGCCGTCTCCTTAGGTTTGACTCACTGTTGTGCTGGCCGCTTCTGTGCCATACGAAGTTCGCAACCCATCTCTCTCTATCTCCGTTCATAGATTAGCCAATGGTTCGTCTAAGATATGCATGATATAGTTTGTCTGGTCCAGCAGATGCAATCCATGCTTTATGAATGTGACAATGACACCCATAGCCTCCGATCACTCTCGGACGGAGCCATTATTCTCGGCTCACTCACCATTGCACACACCGAGTGCCATCGACCCTTCAACATTTCAACGCCCCCAACGACATTGAGGCTGCCAGCACAGATTTCTCTTGAATACGCCGTCAGCGTAGCACAACATCACAGCCACACGCACATGCGTTTCCACCTCGTCGAGTTCGTATTGCACTATGAAATGACCATATTGACCCTACTGAGCTTTCGATGGGCCCACGTGATGTTGAGGGCGTAAATGTCATTACGCGCACGCTTCGAGTGACATTGGAGGTCGTCTCGTGGTGGCTCTGTCGCCGGTGGTCCGAAAACTGTACCTTATCTCGCGAAAACTGCATCATCTCGCGGTCTATAATGCACGTAAAAACCTAAATAAATTACCACGTGCCGTTTTGACTTGAACAAGTGCAACTACTACCCACGCCTCGGTTACCCGTCCCTGTACCCGACAGAGACCGGTGGGGGCCCACAAATCGCTCTTTTCGATAATGATTTTTTTTAGCGGAAACAACAGCGGAAGAGGAACTGTTGCCATCAGATCCTTGAAAGCATTCTGCCCCTTAGATTTCTATTATGTATTTATTTATTTTATTATTAATATCAGTGTAATGATTTTATAATATATATTAATTTTTTTTCAAGAAATTCATCTTTTTCGATTGGTATTCTCTTTTTTTATCATATTCTTCGTAGACACGACACGACAGCAATCCCAGTCTTTTTTGGTAGACTAGTCCTTAGGTAGCTCCGATCGATCGATTCGAATACGTTGATAAGATAAATTAATTTAATTTTTTTAAAATATCTTTGAATAGATTTATAATGTTTTGATAGATGTATCAAAAATATACTAAATCTATTTAAAAATATTATAATTAATATTATAAATCTTACATGTGGGATTAGATTGGTTCAACCATGGTTCGATCGATCGATAGGGTGCAACCAACTCGAAGTATGGCAAACAGAAGATATTTCAAGAATCATAATAAATAGGGGGATTTTTTTGAAAATATAAAAAATATGACATTGGAATATGAAAAAACAAAAAAAAGTTTTTTTTTTTTTAATTATCCTTACTAGTGTGATGATCAATTTATATGCTCATTTTACAAAGACTAATTTATTGAACTCAATTAGTTTCTCGTTTTATTTTACATACTGTTCTATTGGTTGATACCGGAGGTACATATGTTCCTCGGGGTGGCTATCCTGTAGCTACAACTATACCAATGAGTGATCAACTTTGTTACACGTTGCTCTTTGCGACAGTGTTAAATAGATGTGAATAAGGACTGCTATTGCACCGAGCAAACATAATGATCGTATCAGCTGTATATGTTTCATGATGTCCATTTTTGAGAAACATGTCTACAGATAGAACACATAACAATGGCCACTTTGGCCTTTTAGTCTCCCAACACTCGCATATTACAATGTTCCTTGCAAACATGGCACATCTGTTGTTTATGGCAGCTTATGTACTGCAGACAACAGTTCAGTTCCTCTATTTACTTCGGTCTCCTTTTCGATACCTTCAGATAGTCGTATTACCAAAAAACACTGTGGTTGTACAATGAAATTAGCACTAACCCGAGCCTTGATGGCCAGATGATATATAGCGTATGGAGTTGAAGATAGCTTGTGCTTTGGATCTGTGACCGAAACGTAACTCTTTTCCAGCTTGGTGTATGTGTGTATCATCATGTTGCTGTCACAAATAGCTGGGAGTGAGAATGCTCAAATGCAACAAGGTTTCTGACGTTTCTGCTGTCACCAGCTCGAGAAAGAAGCAATTCCCAAGACAAAGTGAGCGTCAAATCCAAGATAGAGACCATACTCCCGATGCATACTGTATGAGAAACACAGTCGCTGGTTGTTCATGTGCATGTTGTACAGAAAACAGCTAGTAGCTGTTGTTCTCTTGTAAGGTGCAAGAGTACCCTGTGTTCCTGTCAAGTATCCTCCTGCCTACTTTCTCCAAATTAACATGCAAAATGACTTATACATATATATATATTATAATAAATAATGATGATAGTAATAAGGGGGAAAATATCATTTGCTGAAGATATATATACTGAAAAATATATTGTTTCACTTTCATGGAATTGCATTTTAGGGGCTATAAAGATGCAAAACACTCTTTGAGACTTCTCAGCTTCGTGTGCTCTAAACTATTCAAGATCTTTGTCTAACTTCATGTGAAAGATTGGTTAGGATGTCACATCAAATAATTGATCATCTAGGAATAATTATTCTGCAAAGAAAGAATGGCTAAAGATAATTAATCATCGGCAAATATATACACACACACAGAGAGAGAGAGTGTGTCGAGTGTTGTAATGCTAAGTTGCATCCATGGCGAGCTAGACGGTGCAGAACTGACATGGCTTAAACAGTCGAACAACACATGAATGGGTATTAGGGATTACATATCTGATAATGACAGAGCTGATAACGTAGAATAGTATAATGGAATTACATATCTTCGCATTGGTGACTCAGTCAAAGAGGCTTTTATTTTCCACGTACAGCTGCAGATGGTGTTGATTTGTAGTTGCTTGTCGCCCCCAACCTCAGTGAGAAACCGCGGTCCAAGGAAACACTCTTGAATTGGAGAGTGTGCGCAGCCATGCAAGCATGTGCTTAATTCCTGTCCATCAACTTGGTTGGTGAAGCTTCATATCATTTGCACAAAGAGAGAGAGAGAGAGAGAGAGAGAGAGAGAGAGAGAGAGAGAGAGAGAGAGAGAGTCGTGCCTTCGCTGCCAGGGCATGAGTTTCTAAGCAAGGAAATAGTTGGGATCCACTCCGTCACTGCTGTATTGATTGGAAATACCAAATGCAATCTCCACAGATGATCAAATCAGGAGAGAGAGAGAGAGAGAGAGAGATATACATTTTGTTAAAGAAAAGGATACAATAGTTGGAAAGAAATGTCCTAAAATGAGCTGTAAAGATTAGATTAGTGGTAGCTTTCCCACTACATCCAATCGTAGAACTGGTCCAAGCATGAAGATTAATGAGGAAAAACAATGATCTGAGGAAGTCAAAAAGAAAAAGAAAAAAATAAATGCCTTGGTCAAGGATGGTGCCAAATTCCAACAATTGTGAGATTGATGTGATTCATGAACAAACATCGTCTGGATTTCTTTTGTGGACTTTCCTTTGTGGGGACAAAAGAAATAAAACATTTTTTTGTCCAGAAAAGAACTTCTCAGTATTGTTAATATGATGAATAATTAATATGATCGATCTAATGAGATGCCAAGTGAGAATGTTATCATAGTATTGGACATCAGCGAGAAAGAGAAAGGGGAAATGAGATGTTTTCATAAAGGTTATAGAAACTCTCGCTTAAACTAAGGTCAAACGAACAAGCCATTATTGGCCTACTAAGATGTCCTATATTTTGTCTAATACGATTAATTCATCATCACAATAATTGAGAGAGAGAGAGAGAGAGAGAGAGAGAGAGAGAGAGAGAGAGAGATGCATAGAACCGAGTACTAATTCACAGTGCCAAAAGATAATTAAAATTGTCAAGGAAAGGATGCATGCTGAAGCATCAAATGTCGTGCTCGAGAGGGGATGTCGGCATTGCCACCACACTGCACATGTCATGGGTTGACTGGTAAGACGCTAATGGGACCCATTCATATGATCCTGCAACCATCTTGAGATTTGCCGCTGCAGACATCGAGTAAAAAAGAGATGGGGATGTATTTTATTTTTGATCCATTTTTATTTTAGATTTTGTTTGACAAAGTGGACTATTTTATTTTTGTTTCTTTTCCGAATGTGCATCTTCTTCAAACACCTCCAAATTCTTCCATCACCTTCTTTGCCTTGTGACTCAATTATAGTGTGTATGATGGCAGCACTCTCTTTCCACATTATTTTCTTGCATGGAAGATGACCTGATACTGCTGTAGCGATTGCATAAACAAGGAGAAAAGAACCTTTATTTACCTAATAGGACAAACATTCTTTCGGACATATGAAATGGTGGTAGAGATAGAGCTTTCTTTTAAGTCATGACTATTTCTTTATGCAGGTCTTTGGCTACTGTGTGTGTTTAGTTGCATATTAAAATACTACAAGGATCCAAATAGTAGATAGGGAAGGATATATGTATGCCAGCAACCAGTCCTTTAGATTCTCAAGCTTTGTCTGCAGAAGCTTGTATTGTAGAGAAATCTGGGTGATCCACTTGCCACATTCACCCTAAAACAAACAACTCCATGCATATTTTATCCTCTCCACCTTCCTCTATCTGTTATGTAGATTCCCAACAAAAATTATGTGCTTAGTTGCATGTCATCTACAGTGTTGCTGCATCATTCATCATGTCAGTCTCGAATCAGAAGATGTTGGGAATCCAAAGAACTCTAGCTGATAAAGTTCAGCAACTGCAAGTTAGGTTATGCATACTTAAGGCTACTTTTCTTCGAGTTAGGTTTGAACAGCAATGACCAGTTCATGGGACAAACTTCTTTGCCATCGTTACTAGGCATGCACAATCAAATTCAGAAAGTCTAATGCAGTGGGATCCCAATCCTGACATATGCATCCTACATATATATGTGTTTAGGACTTGGGAGAGAGGAAAACATGTCTGAAAATAAAGGAATAGAGTACTTCTACACGTTTCTGCTACAGTTCTTGAAACCATTGTGAAGCTATGACATCCAAGCCATCTTTATTAATGTAAAGACTTCAGCAAGATGGTTTAGGATTTCTGGTTGACAGTGCAAGTTGTGCTCAAAATGCTCGCAACACTAAGCTATATGGCATGTGCCCCCTAGAAATTTACCATCTGGCCTCTTGGGCTATTCAAGTGGTCTACAAGCCAGAGATCATCTCTTTCATCCATTATATAATGCTTCAGCAAAGATGCTCATACACCATATGGCTGTTCAAAGCCTTGCAGTTCTTGTTTTCTAATATTCCTAATCAGTTGCCATCCTATTCACCTCCAAAACATCTTTGACTGTAGCTCTGGAAACCTCACAGCCTAGATTCAGTCCACTTGTGGATGCAAACAGCTATTAGATTTTAGTAATTCTTGCACCAATAAGTTCTCAGGGCATATGTATATTGACCCACACTTATAAATATGCCATCCTTTTCCAGTTCAATATATTGGTGTCCTAGCCAGTGTTCTAGGGAATAGGGCATTGACTACAATTATTTCTCACTGGCTGAAGCTATCCAAACCAATAAAAAATCAGCAGCATAGCAGTGTTGTGGCCACCGCCATTGCCCTTGGGATCCAGTAGAGAACAATGGCTTGCTTAATAGATGTAGGTGCAACTGGGGTACCACAAAAGACCTCACCTCACCAATTAATGTGGAGCTTATCCCTAAGAACAACAACAGCAAGGATAAACAAGGTCTCATTTAAATGTTTGTCCACAATATCTTCACTGTAAGTGGTATTGTGGACAAGGCACATGTGTATTATACTGCCATATGTTGAGCCATCAACAGATTAGCACAATGAATATAAAGACATTTGTTCTGTGGGGTCTTCTTGAAAGCCCATTAAGATCAAAGCTCCAGAGAAAGCCCATTGAGATCATTACCCCACACACAATTCCTGTAAACACCAATAGGTTGTGTTGGATTAATGGTTTTTATACTGGATTGGTCTATGAGATGGATAGAGTTGTAAACTTTTTCTTTAATGGCTGCAACACAAGATTTGATCAATCCTTGTAAGACACAAACAAGCTTTAACATCTTTCATGCATCTCGAGGGAAAAAGGAGTACTTCCTTTGGATATGCACAAGTAGCTTCTGCTGCATGCATCATCAAGGGAATTATTCACCATGTTTAATTAGTAGTAGACTTATGATTTACAAATAATACAGTATTATTCCCTTTCTCTTACCAACATTGGCATTTACACACTAGATGGCCATCTCATTATGAGATGAGTACAATCTAAGACAGTATCTACTTTGACTGCTGTTCCAAGAGTTAAGGAAGAGCATATATATATATATATATATATATATGACATGGTTAACTGCTAGCCCTAGATAGAAACTATAGCAACATCAATCACCCCTCAGAGTCATTCTTCATGGAGGGGAAGAAAGTCTGCCACCTTAGCTGAAGAGTTACGGGTAGGAGTGACCTCCACTTCCTCAAACAACGTAGAGAAAGTGAGCCTCCGGGCCAACAAAACCCTTGGTTTAGGATCATGAATTGGCCATCCAACAAAACAATGGAGGCCATGCAGACAAACATGGACTCCTTCCTCTTCGTCTAACCTCATTTGAGTGCTGTGCAATTGTTCATCTCCTTGGTTATGGCTGGAATGCAGCTTGAGCTCCTTGTAATGCTGCTTTTCTTCGCGCTCTCCCTGTCTCTGGGGCTGCTCGACTGAGCTCTGGCTCTTGACGACTTCCTCAGGATCTCTCTCATGGCGTCGGCCTGGTAGAGCACCGGATGCGTCCTCCCGATCCTGCTGAACCTCTCGCACATGCTCATGTGTGCCTCGAGAGCTTCCTGCTGCTTCCCGCCTTTCTTCGCCGTCTCCTCCTTCACGGCCTCCGAGCACAGGCCGCAGATCCACTTCCCCGAGAACTTCTCCCGGACACGGTGGATGTACTCGGGCGTGCACTCCTCCGACATGCCGCAGCACTCGCAGCTGGCGTCCTCCACCTCGGAGATGGGCGGAAGCGTAGTTTCCGCAGGTTCTTTGGTCAGCTGGAAGGAGAGGTCAGACACCGCCCTCTGGATGCCCTCCAGCGAGGGTCTCCGAGGTCGTTGTGGAGCGTCGAAGGTGTTCCTGGGGCAGAAAGCCATGAGCATCTCTCCATTGGGTGCCATGACAAAGGGGCTCCAAGACAGCAACAGGACCTAAAGAAGAGACACAGAGCTTGTTTAAGCTTCAAGAGTAAAAGTGTCGTGGGATCAGCTTCAGTTTCAGTACAAGCTAGTAACTCAAACTTACAGCCCTACTTATAGAAGACACTCACAGCAAACCCTAAAAGCCGAAAACCTTAGATTTTTCGTGAGCTTTATTGGAAAGCAAGCGATATCAAGGAGCATGTTGTCGGCAGATCAATTGGCTATGGATGCATGAACATATAGCTATATAACTTTCCTGTCATTTCTAGTTAACCTCATTCATCGGAAAGGAGTTAACCCAACCGATAAAGTTTAACTCAGATTGCGTGCAGCATTTGTTTGCAGTTCACGTGATCATGGATGTGATTGTTTGTGAGGCATTCTATCAAACAATCTATACAAGACTGCATATACTGATGCAGATAATCGCATGGTAAACTTGTTGATGGAACTGGTCATTTGCAACTCGGTAATGATTACAGAAAGGTTGATGAAAACAATGATGCAAAAGGCTTCACGTGAGGATCCACAGGGGCCATGCATGCAAAGCCTGCATGATAGAATTACGTAGCTGGATATAGGTATGGTCGATGTGGTTCCCTCCTGGCCATGGACACATGAATGCCACAGGCATTCACGAGAACCCCGACTTGAGGGAGAAAGCAAGAGAAAGGATAAGACCACTCACAAAAAGTTCGAGGAGATGAAGAGCTTTCCTACGGTGAACTTGGACTCCATGGTCTAAAAGGGTCAATGAATTTAAGAGCAGGTCCTCGTTACTTCAGGCAGCAGGTGTTTCTTTATGAAGCTATCACTTGAGATCTGAGGATTCTTTCTGATGTAAAAGCTCATATCCACAGAAAGAAATCACATGTCTGGTCTTGCTAAATCTTTTACTTTAGTTGTTGTTCACGCAGCCGTCATGTTGTGTAGTACCAAAGCTTCAACGATAGGTAGAAGGAGGATATTTTGCTCCGATCAACCACACTTATATGTACTTGTTTGCTGCTCCATGGCTTGTGAAACACAAGAAAGAGTAGAGGCATACATGCTTTCAGAAAAGTACATGCGGTAAACCTGTTTGATACGATATTTAAGACACAGACAGGTCTCTTTCTGATGCAAACTGCAGGTTGGGCTACACTAACATGTGGTCACAGGTCTAAGCATGACAATGGTGAGATCATCCTTCACGTTACCTTCTCTCTAGCTGAAAACTCACATTAATGTTCTACAGTTCATGAAATCATTTTAACTGCGGGTTCCATTCCATGGCCTACTTCACCATGAACATGCCTCATGTTAGATATCATTGCAGCTAGATTTATATGTCAAGTATCTGAAGGAGCATGGAACTCAAATCTCAATAGAAAGGAAGAAGCTGGTGAGGTTGGATATACAACAAGCTAAAATATCTCTGTCTCAAGCTCATCATCGATGAAACACCGAAAAAATCCAGAGAAATATATGACTTCAAGACTCTTTAAGACAAAGATATGCTATGCTCATCGGAGTACAGAACTTGACCCAACTCCATCGGCCATAATTCCTTCCAAATACAGGAAGATTTAGAAGTTTATAAGGATCATAGTTGAGCTTATTACATTGTTGTTATTGACAGCATCATATCATATGCAGTTTGCAAACTTAAAAGTGATGCACAATTACTGACTTAGATGAACATAAAGAGTTTACTATCGAAACCCAATACTGGGCTTAAAGTTGGGCCCATCCCCATCCAAACGACTAGTAGTGGGCCATTTCTCTTATTAAAAGTGATGCACAATTACTGACTTAGATGGACTTAAAGAGTTTACTATCTAAACCCAAGACTGGGCTTAAAGTTGGGCCCATCCAAACGACTACTAGTGGGCCATTTCTTTTGTAACTTCCATGGTTTATGATGTGCTTGTGGTGATGTGACGTGTTCAATGGGTTCGCCTCATATGAAGCTAAACGCAATTCTTCATGATATCGGTGTCTCCGTATAGGCACAGAACAGGAAGTCGAGTCCGTCCGCTGTGGCATTGTTGGAGTGGGACCCAGGAATGGAAGCCGACCATTCTTTGCCGCGTCGCGTCATTCCGCGGGCTCCACTGTAGTTGTGGGGGTGCGTGTACGGTGCCAGGAAGCCATCAGATGCTTCGTGCCGTCAGTTTGCGATTCTAGATTGTTCCTTGCTTCGCATCTATTGTTCCTTGCTTCGCTGAACGGAAACACCAAAACAAAAACGTTTTTCCTGGTCCTCCGAGCCGCGTTTCTCTTACGCCTTCGTGGTTTACTCGTTACGTACCTTCATTCCGGTGGCGGAATAAGGGGTGGCTCTGTTCCGGGACCCACTCGCGGTGGTCTGGTGGCCCGCGTGGTATGGTGAATCAAGTAGTTCTGTTTCCGTTTTCTACTGTTTTCTACGGTTATATTTGCTGCGGCAGCAGGACGACGAAGTACTCAAGATCGTTCGAAATTCCTTGGCTTCTCGATCGATCTCTTCGCCAATCCGACGCGGTTGAAGCCGGAAATCTCCACCATTTCCCCTCGTCTCGGCCACAATCGCCGATCGCCGCGGCAATCCGTCCTCGCCCTCGTTGAATTTGTCCCTTTTCGTTTTGATTCTGATCACCTCCATGGAGCTTGGTTTTGGACGATCCGATAGGGTCCCAGACTTTCCCGAGATAGGATTGGCTGTGTGACCGATGCCGGAGCTGCGTAGCGGGCCGCAAAGAGGCCCGGTGCAGCAGAATTCGGTAGTCAAGGCCGTCCGTGGGGGCTGCCGACGCCACGACAAGGAGGAGAGAAGGGGAGGCGGCGAGGAACCTTGAAGAGGCCTGCCGAAAGGGAGGAAGGCGTCGGTTTGACCGAAGGTGGACAGAAGGTCGAGGAATTGGGCTGGGAAGAGATAAGGAAGAAGGAGGTGGGGTGAGCGGGATGGATGAATTTATGATTGGCGGAAGGAGCGCTGACAAGCTCCCTGGTGCTGAAGACGATGGAAGCACGGCGCCTCTACCGGAAAAGGTTGGTATTTGTTCGCTTATTTTTACTTCTGTCGATAATTTCTTGCCAGGAATTGCAAGTGAGGACATCTTGCATCGATATCGCAATCCTGAATAGGTGAGCTCCTTGAAAATTGCTTTTTATTTGTGTACTTGCTTCTGTGGTGATGTTGTTTTGACAATCTATTCATGGAATGGGAGACCAGCAAAAATTTGGAAAGACAATAAGAAGAATAACTGTTAATTGGATTTCATCCCCTGTTTCAAACTAAGGAAACCAAGTAACCCAGAGAATTCTAAGGCAATAGAGAAGCAAGTGACGAATCTTCTTCTTGTCTTTGCTTATACAATGAAGTGGAGAGATGGCAATATGTACTAGCATGTCCAAATTCAGTGGCATGAACAATATTCTTGGAGCCCTTTAATAAATCTTGGTTTGTCACTTTGATGAGGCCAGGAAGTTGATTTCCTGTCTGGCAATCCAGAGTTCTTTAGCATACATTGGATAGGCTCTGCAAGATGATTTGTTGAAGATGATGCAATGGCCCCAAGCATAATTCATACTACCCAGCAACTGAGGATGTTTGCACTGGGCAAAAGGACCTAGGGCTTAGGTTATGAGGTTTGAAATAAATGACAGGAAATGCAATTTAGAATTATATCAGTCATCTCGTCAAGATGAGTAACCAGAAGGGAGGGTGTTCGATATAACTCTGTTGTAACACTCATAATTCTTTTTAGTGCTTTCAAAGCTTTTAACTTTTCTCAGACTTATGCCAATTGTAAAGTAATTAGTTGCTTTTAGTTTACTTCATTTATATCTGCCAGTTACTAAAACTTTGCTATGATAGGATGAAAGGGAAAAAAAGGTTTATTAAAATTAAGTAGCATCAATTAAAGGTTTATTAAAATAAAGCAGTATCAGTTAACTGAGGAAAACATGTTATGTATAATCCTTGATTTCTGATGTCAAGTGTCCCTTTTGTTTACTAAATGAAAAACTTTTGCCTTTTGGCTTCAACAAGGTAATATTACCTTTTAAGCATCATAAAAAACAAGGAGAATTTTAAACCACTCACAAATGTTGTAAATATTTATGGTTTCTACAACACTAATTTGCATATGCATTTGATTTCTTTGTTGCAGGTCCAGATTGGCAATTCGCCAGTGTACAAAATTGAAAGGAAGCTTGGGAAGGGTGGATTTGGACAGGTATATGTTGGCCGACGAACTTCTGTTACTAATGCAGATGATAGAGCTACCAGTTCCAATGCATTAGAGGTGATGCATATTGTTCATTATTGTTATTTAATTGGTTGATGCTTATTGTTCATTATGGTTATTTAATTTACTTTGCAACTGATTCCCATCTGTTCCTCTAGGGAAATTTGTCATGTGAACATGATTAAAGTCTATATATCTTCTTTCTCCTCAGGTGGCAGTGAAATTTGAGCATCGAAGCAGCAAAGGATGTAACTATGGACCTCCATATGAATGGCAGGTTTACAAGTGAGTTGCGCTTCATTAATTTATGACTTTCTAATTTTCGTTTGATTTTATAGTTTTCAACCCTTATTATGTTTCATGGGTGCAGCACGCTTGGTGGCATTCATGGTATTCCACGAGTCCATTACAAAGGCCGTCAAGGTGACTACTATATCATGGTAATGGACTAGCTTCTCTATGAATTTACTTGAAATAATTAATTTGAAAGAATGGCAATATCTATTTGCCCTCATTACTCTTTGATATTCTTTTGTCATACTAAGAAATCTATAGGTTATGGATATGCTTGGGCCAAGTCTATGGGATGTGTGGAATAACAATTCTCATACGTAAGTTTCCTCACTGTGCACGCTGCATTTTGTGGCTCACCATCTCCTAATAGGTTTGGTGGTTCATACTTTCCCTTGATTTGTGCAGCATGTCCATCGAAATGGTTGCATGCATTGCTATTGAAGCAATTTCCATTCTTGAGAAGATGCACCCTAAAGGGTAGGTCCTTTTTTTGGTTCCATGATTTCAGGTGTTCAGAAGAATTATTTTCTTGCATCTTTCCTTTTTAAAGTTGCTTGGTGTTCTTTGATATGCTGCCAACATTTGCTTATAAACCACTGTTTGTATCAGATATGTGCACGGGGACATAAAGCCTGAAAACTTTTTGCTTGGCCCTCCTGGTACTCCTGAAGAGAAGAAGCTTTTTCTTGTTGATCTTGGATTAGGTGCTTACTACTATGCTAGAGCAACAGACGTGATGTTTCAAATGAATTTGATATGGAACTTTAGAGACTCCTAGTTATTCCATATCTCCAATGATTTACCATTTTTCGCTGTCAATCAGCCACTAGGTGGAAGGATAGTGCTACAGGGCAGCATGTTGAGTATGACCAGAGACCTGACGTTTTCAGGTAACTTAATGAGTAATGACATTTGTATTCTTTCTTTTCTTTCTTAAAAATAAATAGTTAAGCTTTTAATGTCTTTCTGTTTGGTTGTTGAAAAATGGCATTTTTGCCTCATCTTTCTAAATATTTCAGGGGCACTGTTCGTTATGCTAGCGCGCACGCACACCTTGGAAGAATTGGGAGCAGGAGAGATGACTTGGAATCTCTTGCTTATACACTTGTTTTTCTTCTGCGTGGCCGTCTACCTTGGCAAGGGTTCCAGGTCTAGCTGTTTGAATTGTATCATAGTTTGTGAAATTTTTTTTTCTCATGAATGCTTATGCTTATCCATTTTTTCCTGCTTGTAGGGTGAGAACAAAGGCTTTCTTGTCTGTAAGAAAAAGATGGCCACCTCCCCAGAATCCTTGTGTTCTTTTTGCCCACATCCATTCAGACAATTTGTTGAGTATGTTGTGAACTTGAAGTTTGATGAAGAACCTAATTACACAAGGTGCATTTCACTGTTTGATGGATTAGTAGGCCCAAGTCCAGATATCAGGCCTATCAATACCGATGGTGCTCAGAAGGTAGTAGATGACCTTTACAAGTCTTTCGAATTGCCTTTGTATAATGAAATCAACTAATTCCAGCTAATCTATGTGCAATTCTATATAAAGCTTGTCCATCAGGTTGGTCAAAAGAGAGGTCGACTCATGATGGAAGAAACAGATGAACAACCAAAGAAGAAAGTACGGATGGGAATGCCAGCAACACAATGGATAAGTGTCTACAATGCCAGGCGACCTATGAAGCAAAGGTGCAAGTTATATCTGTTGTGCAATACTAGAAATTACTCAAAAGGATGAAGCAATTTATATCACATCTTTGATATTGCAGATATCACTACAATGTTGCTGATGCAAGGATTGCACAACATATTCAGAAAGGAAATGAAGATGGTTTGTCCATTAATTCTGTTGCCTCTTGCACAAATCTATGGGCATTAATTATGGATGCTGGCACTGGTTTTACCACTCAGGTTTATGAACTTTCACCATTGTTTCTTCACAAAGTGAGTTTTCTGACACATTATGCAATTCTATTTTATTTGTTATTATATACAGATATCCAAGTGCCTTTTTTGTCCTTAGTGTCGGAGATAATTTTGAGCTACATAAAGTTTATTTGCAAGTACTTGCATAAAGTTTCTCACAAACAATTTTATTTCACCTGGCAGGAGTGGATTATGGAGCAGTGGGAAAAAAACTACTATATCACTGCATTAGCTGGAGCAAACAACGGCAGCTCTTTGGTGGTTATGTCCAGAGGTAATTTCTTTCTTTTCCTTGTATGTCTAATCGTTCAACAACTTCTGCTGATATCTCTCAACTTTCTGATGGCATCGTCAGGTACACCATATGCACAACAATCATATAAAGTCAGTGATTCATTTCCCTTCAAGTGGATAAACAAAAAATGGAAGGAGGGTTTTTTTGTCACTGCAATGGCCACTGCAGGAACTAGATGGGTAGTTGTGATGTCACGAAATGCTGGCTTTTCAGATCAGGTCCTCATTTAAGAATTAGATTCATTTTTGAGGATTGAAATTGCCCTCTTGCTTTGAAGTTTCTGATGCAGTGATACTTGTTTTGAATGACCAGGTTGTGGAGCTTGATTTCTTATACCCCAGCGAAGGAATACATCGAAGGTGGGACAGTGGTTATCGTATTACTGCTACTGCTGCTACATGGGACCAGGCTGCATTTGTTTTGAGCATACCTAAAAGAAAACCTCCTGATGAAACACAAGAGACGTTAAGAACATCAGCTTTCCCCAGCCAGCATGTGAAGGTAACTTCATTAGCATCAGTCACTAGGACCATCTGCAATCTTTTGACTTCATTGATGTCGATTGATTGTATTGTTTGCTTGCTTGCTTGCAGGACAAGTGGGCTAAGAATCTCTACGTATCATCTATTTGTTATGGAAGAACAGTTTCATGAATCTTATCCAAGGGTGGTATTTAAATCATTAACTACTGGCTTTGAAGTGCATGCTGATCTGCAACCTTCTGTTAAATGTTGCTTCCCCCTCTCTTGCCAGCTACAGCCAACAAATGTTGTTGCTGCTGCCATTTGAGCTTTCAAATTGATTACTGGGTCTCTACGATTATTTCTCATTTGTACAGAAATTACTTCACGACAATTGCATGAGTCCCAAAATTTTATGTCTTAGGCTGTAATTGTCAAAATTTTATATCTTTTTAATGGGTACAGTTCTATCTTCATTCCTGTATTTGTCATGATATACTTATTTTATAAGATATAGACAGATTGTATATCATCACATACATCATTCTCTTATTTGATTGTTGCTAAAACATTATTGTAGAACATGTAGTATAGCTAATTTCTCATTTTCACTTTCATAATGTCCTTTTTTTCACATTTTTCATCAAGATTTCAAATTAAAATTGGAGATGATCAAAAATTAGTTTTTTCCTTGATAATAATCAAATATTAATTTCCAATTCCATAAATGTAATTTGAAATGATCAGATTGCACGAATGTTTTGAACCTCCCGAAAAAGACAATTGGGCTGTTGTGGCCCAATTAAGTTATTGAGCCCATTAACATCATTATGAACCATAGGGCCTGCCTATATAAGCGGCATCAGGTTAGTCGCGATTAGGGTTTTCTGGGTTCCAGCCACCTCGCCTTCTCCAGCTCCGTCGCCGCTCGCTGTTGAGAGGAGAAAATGGCGGACACGAAGGCTGTCACGATTCGAACTAGAAAGTTTATGACCAATCGTCTCCTCTCCAGGAAGCAATTCGTCGGTCCATCAACCCATACCTTCTCCTTATCTACGAGATTCCGTACAAAAGTGCCATGTTTTTTGGTATCCTAACTTGATCTTTCTTTGATCGGTTTCAGGTCATCGACGTGCTTCACCCTGGGCGCGCCAATGTATCCAAGGTATGCGATATTTCGATGTGACACCTCGAATTTGGGGTGTGGAATCGGTTTGGTCTTGGTCGCGAGTTTGTTTGTTCTGAGCTTGGTGATGGCGCAGGCGGAGTTAAAGGAGAAGCTTGCGAAGCTGTACGAAGTGAGGGATCTCGACACCATCTTTGTGTTCAAGTTCCGGACGCACTTTGGAGGAGGAAAGTCGACGGGCTTCGGTTTGATCTATGACACCGTGGAGAACGCCAAGAAGTATGAACCTAAGTATCGGCTAATTAGGGTATGCCTCCATCTCTCGGCACCGTGGCCTCGTAAAGTTATTTGAATTGCTTCCTTAACCTTGGTTGCTTTTTAATAGACTATTTATACTTAATACTTAGTTTGTTTCTCCTTCTCATTAACTTTAATCATCTCGAGGACCCTTTATATTGTTAGTCTAGTTTCTGCAAAATCTGGTTTTTCTTTTGTGTGTTCCCAAGTATAGAAATCACGTCCTAAACATTTTGTAGAAATATCAGTGGACTGGTTGTAGCAGATTTTAGGATATGAAACTTGTGTTATCTTTCTATGAGTAGGCACCTAATGTTGTTTTGTTTTTCTTGGTTGGGTTTCTGTGGAGAGTAGTGAATTCCGTAGAATATATAAGGGTTTGTTTGGTTGTCAGTGAATGACCCAACTGACGTGCAGCTATTAAAGAAGTAACAGCTTACATGATTTGATGAAGTTGCTGCAAAATCGAGGAAATGGAGTTTAAAAAGTGGAAAAATCTTTTCGACTTCCTGGGGGAAGTTAAATTTTAAGAAGGGAGGAGGCGGAAAGTTGCAAACATCCTATGCTTACAACAGTGAAAACATTCTGAGTTTATGCTTTGCATCGAGAGTGTTTGTTATATTGAAATGCAAAGCAAAACATATGTGCATCACCTTTCATATTCTTGCTTGTCCATCCTATCATATTCTCTGCGCTCGCCTGTTATATTGCTTTCAATTTAGGTTTCTAAATCTTTGCTTGATAACTTTTTTACTTTGTTAGCAAGACCGGAAATCATCATAATTAGGATTATTACGAGCTACATCCAAGATCCTGATAATGTGTGGTAGGAGCTTTTACGTGAAATTTGGAAATTAATGCATGCACAATTAACCGGTATTCTAGGATCTTGATAACGTCATTTTGTATTTTTTTTGGAATGCTCGTTCAAACTAAAAAATGTGCTAGGCAAACTCATCTCAGCTGTATGATGAATATGTCCTAACTAGTCAGAGAAGTACAATTTTCTGCTTTGAACTGGCATAAATATATTTAGATTAATTTATATCTGACACAGCTTTTAACTCGTGACTGGGCTTCATGTGCATTTTGTCCATTTAAAACCGTCGCACTTATTTAAATTCCTCTTTTTAGTTCCATGCTTCCATGTCTTTTTACCGTGAATACAAAATTTGGCTGTGTACTGTCAATTTGGCATCATGATAATTATAATACAACTACAACTATATGCTTTTCCAAAGTTGTTGGATTGTAAACATTCTTTGATCGGAGAAATCTGTACATTGTACACTGAATAGGCATTTTTAGAAGAGAAATTTTTGTGTAACTTTGTTTTTACATTTTCTTTTTTTTGAAGATGGGAAAACCTGTGGTTCTGGGACTTGCAAATTAATCCTCTGTTTCTACTACGATTTATATTTTGTGTGGCAAATTTGAGAACTAATCTTGATCTGCATACTGTGTCGACAGAATGGGCTTGCAACAAAGGTAGAAAAATCGAGGAAGCAGATGAAGGAAAGGAAGAACAGGGCAAAGAAAGTTCGGGGTGTGAAGAAGGTGAATTATGCAATATTCTCTATCTTTTGCAACATAAATTAGTTGCTGCTATCTATTTGACCAAACGTTACACCTTTATATATGCAGTTGACTAGCAAGTAATATACTCCATGTCTCATTAGAGATGCTAACTGTTCATCTTACCCTTTATGTTTCAGACCAAAGCTGGAGATGCAGCCAAGGCTGGGAAGAAGAAGTGAACCATTTAACAACTCTTCCTTTTTGACTATGGTTTGGCTAGTGAACATCATATTCTAGGACGCAATCTAAGACAGTCATTTTAATCGAATTTACATTTTGTCAGTTGTTTCAGAAGGGTGAATTTGTATTTGTTAGAGTTCAAAATATTCTGCTTGTTTAGACCTTTGTTACCTATCAAAATGTTAATCTCTCAAATAAATCAGGTAGTTTCAGCGTTGCTTATTTCGAGTCGACAATGTGTCATTAATTTTCATCCAAATTTTTTTGGAGCTTTTTCATTCATATTTGTTGCCGATAGCCTTAAAAAGTAAGAGTGCGATGAATTCACGCTCGACTGCGATTCCAACGTCAGCTTGCAACAAAACCTGCCACCGGCCTTTGAATCAAGCAATGCATTTGAGCTATAATATCTCATCTTTGTGATGAGAAATGGGGGGTTAAACAGCACTGCTGCTTTCAAGATCTTACAAATAAGCAACCAAAGATGACATTTGACCTCCTGTCGACCTTTCGAAACAGAATCTAATCGATCTATATGACATAAAAGGATTGTTAACATACTATATCCGAACACTGAATTTACCACAACAGACCATTATTGCTTTGTCCACAAGCACACTAGCCTTTGATCAATTAAGAGGCATGAAAATCTAGTGTTTTGTGTGGGAATGCCCACTTTCATCCTGACTGTAACTTGAAGCCTCTTAGTGTTCCTAGAATGTAATTTGTAGCATAATTTATTGAATCTAGTAAGATCTTTGGGACGAAATGCCCCTTTGGTCTCAAAGCTCACTTTTCCTTCTCTTTGCCGACTTCTTCGAAGTTGTTTTCTTTCCTCGAAACCACTTTTGTATTCTTTGTGATGTCTTGTGTAGATTGGCCTTCATCTGCTTGCCGGCCTTTGTAATACCTTGCAGGATTCTCTGTTTTAAATCTTTCTTGGGAGAATCTTTGTCCTTTATAACCTTACCCTAAAAGAACAAAATAAACATGATAGGAGTTACAGAAATTAGGAAAATAACTTAATTAAGAAAACTGAACAGTACCAATTTTGCAGGGAAGTTATCCTCATCATCCTCCTCCTCCTCCTCGTCATCATCATCATCATCATCATCATCATCGTCAGATTGTTCATCACCAAAATTATTCTTCATCAAATCTTCCCTGGAATACATTTTCATGCTTGGTGCTCCTGGCATACCCTAACAAAGTACAGCATCTTCAGGCATGTTTAGATAAGAAATATTGCAGATTTTTTTAACTAATGGAAACCTCTACCTCCATCGACCTCAAAATCTTTTCCATTTCAGCATCCTTTGATGGCTTTGCAAGAAAAGGGTCTCCAGGAAGCCTATCCTGCACGACAGAAGAGGCCCAATGTTACGTTGCTCATAAAAAAATGTGTAGATATGGTTATCTTCATTATACTTCTCCAAGATATCACCAGAAGAGGCCATATTTTAATTCCCAAGGTTAATTATTGCCCAAGTAACCAATATTTCAAGAAGCATAAAAATAATTCCAAAGACATTATGAGTTGCTTTTAAATCATACAGGATAGAAGTTATGAATGAAATGGAAAGAAATAATGGCACTAACTATATCCATATTTGTTGATTGCTCAAATACTTCTTGCATCGTTCAGTATCCAGAAGATCATAATTGTAATTCTTTCAAGATTTTGGCAAACTCAATGATCTTTCTTCACTGTGGAACTTTTCCACTGCAAACCACTCTAAGTGCCAAAGTTCTGCAGTGATACGCCAGAAACCATTCAGGAACCTTCCCAGTGGAACTATGCAAGAAGACTATCTATTGGTATTCCTTCATTTAAATGTTCATCATGCTTCAATTTTTATGTATAAGAGAGTCCTAGATCGATTTTGCTGGTCATGTATGAATTATTTACAGACCAAGAGGTCCAGCAAAGTAATGATAGCATAATGTTGGCATGGAAGAAAGTATTGTCCATGTGCACAACAAGGAAGTAGCAGAATATTGTATTTGTGTACAGACCTTTAAAAAACTATATTTCTCCATAAACAATAAAAATAAATTAGAAATTCCTGCTGGTACATAAATACCATTACCTTCGGAACTGGCGGTGTTTCAGCAGAGCATGCTTCAGATAGATCATGACAGAGAAACTTCACTAATGAATCAGCTGAAGGCCTGGTTTTGAAGACAAACTCAGCAACATCAGTGTCTGCATAACCCATGACCTGAAAACAATTGATGTTTGATGACAAGTCAATGCAAATAGTACATAAGAAAGGAAAATGAGATTCATGATAAAGGAGAACAATCAATGTCTACAAAAGGGCTAATTATAGATTACCCCATATAGTTAGACCTCTTTAACATCTTGGTCTCTAAATTTAAAAAATTTATATTGGACGTTCCAGTTACGTGAAAATGAAACATCTAACTTCATTTACTCTAACGTCGTCAATTTTACCAACGGAAGCACTAAAACATGGGCAAAAAGATAATTTCAACGTTCCAGTTACATTTTCGGTGATGGCAAACGACGCCGCCGCTGGGGGCTGCGAGTGGCTGTTGTGGATGAGGACGAAAAGCAGCAGCGAGAGATGAGGCAAAGGGAGAGGAAGAGGATGACGCATCTGTGTCGGCAACATCAGTGTCTGCATAACCCATGACCTGAAAACAATTGATGTTTGATGACAAGTCAATGCAAATAGTACATAAGAAAGGAAAATGAGATTCATGATAAAGGAGAACAATCAATGTCTACAAAAGGGCTAATTATAGATTACCCCATATAGTTAGACCTCTTTAACATCTTGTTCTCTAGATTTAAAAAATTTATATTGGAATCCCTATAGTTATGAAAATGAAACATCTAACTTCATTTACTCTAACGTCGTCAATTTTACCAACGGAAGCACTAAAACATGGGCAAAAAGATAATTTCAACGTTCCAGTTACATTTTCGGTGATGGCAAACGACGCCGCCGCTGGGGGCTGCGAGTGGCTGTTGTGGATGAGGACGAAAAGCAGCAGCGAGAGATGAGGCAAAGGGAGAGGAAGAGGATGACGCATCTGTGTCGGCACCGACGCAGATGCAAATGCAGAGTGACAGCGCTCTGCATTTGGGTTGACGCCGACAATGATGCAGGGAAGGGCGACATCGCTCTATAACTATATCGGCGCTGACATAGTTGTCGAGCGGTGTCGACGCAGATGTAGAGCATCGACATCTGCGTCGTCCTCTTCCTCCTCTCCCTTAGCCTCATCTCTCGTTGTCGCTCTTCCTCTTCATCCACAACAACCACTCGCGACCCCAACAGCGTCGCCATCCGCCACCACCGAAAACGTAACTGGGACATTGAAATTATATTTTTGTCCATCGTTTTCGTACTTCCGTCGATAAAACTGATGGTGTTAAGATAAATAGAGTTAGATATTTCACTTCCATAATTATAGGAATTCCAATGTAAATTTTTTAAATCTAGGGATCGGGATGTTAAATAGGTCTAACTACAGAGGGTAATCTGTAATTAGCCCTCTACAGAATTAGTTCAACTAGATCATAAACATGTTCAGAAATTTATTTATAGTAACAAAGGATTTCAATAGAGCAAAAAGTCAATGTGAAATATCATGCCTAGTTATACGCTTGGGCAGGAATCATTGCATTCCATAATTGGGTTGTAGTGCTTTTAGACTTGACAGTCCTTTGTCGCACATACAGTTAGTATGAGAATCATCATTAGTATCATGTGATTTTTCATGTTCAACTAATGCCAACTCAAATAAAATAGTGTTCAACATAAGAATCTCATGGAGATCTCTAACCTAATCTTGATAACTTGACAAACATAGTCTGGCAAAAGGCAAAATGGAAGTCTGTACAGCAATTCACAAGCAAACATTAAAATCTAACCTCTTGGCAAGCACGTTCAATGGTCTTACATTCTGAGTTGCACATCCCTTCGATCCCTTGTTCAACAAGCTGGAATAAGCAAGAACAATATCAGGTGTGAGCCAATCAGAAAGTAGACAAAGATTAGAACATAGCTCTAAACAAACGACAGTTCAAGAGCAGGATGTCCCCCACTTCATGTACAAAGGTAGACCATATACATAAAAGCTCTACCAGCATATAATTCAAGCTTGTATTCGTATGAATACACACCTATTCACTTCGAGGAAGCACCTGTGAAAGCCTCATGTCTGTACGAGCGACCTACCAAGACTTCATGTATTTGCCCTAGTTCACAGTTATTTAATTGTTTAAAAAAATACATGTCAGATCTTTCCATTGCAGGGTTCTAATTATGCTTTACACCTTCAAAAAAGGTCCTCCGTATGTACATGGCCGGCACATTAAATAAGGTGCTCACATAACAGACACATCAAGAACATGTTTATCTTTTTTATTGCCTGCAGGTATATATACAAGAAACTATTGTATATTCTTTAGAATAGCTAGTGCAGAAAAGTATCAGCATTAGTTCAAACAGACATTGGTCTTAGCCTCTTAGGATCGGAAGGATTGACCAAAGTACATAATCCACAGACTACCTGGTTCACTTCATATCATTGAGCAAATTGTGCATCTGCCTTCATAAAAAGAAAATCAATTAGGAATACATTGTATTACCTTAAGAACAATCCTTTCCTTTGCATGATTGTATATCTCATTTAGATTTTAGATTGTTACGACTTACAACTATGTTGACCCCCTATGGGCAAGGGTCATCTTGCAACTATCCATCATCATGATGGAAAAGAAGTTTTTGAGAAACCTTCTAGTTGCAAACTTTTTCTTTTTTCAGAACAACATCTTCCAGGTGGGCAATTGTTGATGCCTGAAATCCAAGCCTTCATCCTTTGGTTTTTAGTCCATATCATATGATTTTCTTAAGTCTTTTAGAAAACTCACTAAAAGGCCAACAAACCTTCTAGTTGCAAACTTTTTCTTTTTTCAGAACAACATCTTCCAGGTGGGCAATTGTTGATGCCTGAAATCCAAGCCTTCATCCTTTGGTTTTTAGTCCATATCATATGATTTTTCTCAAGTCTTTTAGAAAACTTACTAAAAGGCCAAGTTCAGCCCAATGGACCAAATTATATGTACCTGATACATTGGCCAAGTAATCTAGTTCCTAAGAGGAAAAAGGAAAAGAAAAAGCAAAGTCAGGGCTAAAATCAGCCCCAAGTTAGCAGGCGGTCATTCTCGAAGGGAATAGTCAGATTTACAAAACCTTAAAAATCACAATGCTTCCCCAAAAAAATCTACTATCTAATTGGGATTTGGAATTCAAAGTACAGGTGAAATCAATCACACTCTTTGACAAAAAAAATAACAAGAACTAAGGTTGATCTTTATAGAAAAAATCATCTTTCTCATCCCATATCAATATCCACAGAATGCAGGGACCCTCACGCATATGAATCTGATCATTACATTGAGAAGCTTCAGAAAGCTGTCTGTTTGTTCCAACCCTACATGTCATGGTTCTATGGTGAAAAAGAAATAAACTCCTGTGGATAATTTGAACAAAAAAAAGCTGTATTTTGCATTCATCGAGACACACTATAAATTAGATCTTCTTGTATGCATCAGATGAAGCATCAAACAAAAAGCAATTTCTACCCCTACACTGTATTATTCTTCCAGGGCAATGGGCATCTTCATCAATAAAAGCAATAAACTTGATTCGGTAAGACATAGCTAACTAAAATGAACAATGAACAATTAAAAAACTCATAAGCATACATTCGTTGCCCGACATAAACCATCACCATTAGTAGAAAGTAGAAACAACATTTAAAGCTAGTAGAAGCACACCATAAGATACTAACAGGATTTTCAATCTGTTGCAAAGCATTATAGATACCAAATAATATATGAAGGAAAAAAAAAAGTCCCAAATTGCAGAAAACCGAAGAGCGATACATTATTTCTCACAAAAATGAACCCACTAAGCATAGAAGATACGAAAATAAAGCATATAAAAAAAATGATACATTGCAAAAATTCATCAATTGTTTGCCTGAACAACCAGAATGACTCAAGACAACATAAATGAGCGGAATCAAATCAACAAGTTGCGTACTCACCTGCAATCTATCACCTTTTTCGACGATATCGATCTGCAGCATCCAATCCGCTTGTTCCTTCTTCAAATTGCAGATATTCTCGGCGATCTCTATGATCTGAAACTCCGACACCTAATCCAAACACAGTTTTAGAGGAGGAATTGCGTCAAGATGCAAGCATTAGAACCAAAACCGACCGAGGGATCAAGATCAGGGAAAACCAACCTTTTTCGGAGAGACCTGAGCCTCCTTGTCCATGACCTGGTGGTAGATCTGGCGGGCGACCTTCTCGCATACCTGGCATTTGATGTAAGGGATATCTTCTCTTCTCGCCGCCGAAGATGGCTTTTTCTGGGACGAAAGGGAGACCGGGACGGAAGACAATAGGACAAAAAGAAAGGAGAGAACGAAGAGGCCTTCGGAGAGCGCCGCCATTGCTCTCCTCCTCTTGCCTCCGCCTCTTTCTTCGAGTCTTCAGCCTCGTAGTCGCGCAGAGGTCATCGATCCACCCGCTATTTAGGATTGCCTGAAACAACGGCCGTTACATAAGCTATCATAACGTTTGCAGACTGTCTCGTTATATTAAACAGGTTTCACGCACATGCCATGCACGTGACAAGCGAGCTGCAGTGTTACATATGTTCTATAGCAAACGTTACGTGATGAGACTAGTAATAGTCACGAGGGTATTGTTGAAATTTATTTTTCTTTTCTTTTGGATTTTGTGTGATAAAGACATATATCTTAATTTTTAGATAATACTTTTGGCTAATCTTTATTTTTTTATTATAATTAATTACGATAATTATTTTCGATCAGAAAAACTCTTAATCAATATGACTTAGAGCAATGCATAATAATTTTTTTATTTATTTTTTATATGTGTGATTTAATAAATTTTTTTATTTAAGATTAGCCTGTGATTTAGTGGGTTGTAAGAGCTAAATTATGCATGATTGACAGTTCCAAGTAATGGTTAGAAACTTGTGCTTAATAGTATAATATAGAGGTTATTTTGTAAGGATAAGTTTGATAGTTATGCATTTCTAAATATAATTCTAAGAGAAAAAATAATAATATTATAGTGAATTGAAACTTCTCACAAAAGAGAAAGAAAAAAAAAAAAAACAAAGGAAGGAAGAAAAGCATGCTTCATATACATCACAATAGATTGATGAAGCATCATGACTCTACCTTTGAACAGATGCAACTATTCCTTGCTGATCCTCACCTGCCAAGAGAAAAGACAAATTTAAAGGCACTTTCTGTATGTTTCGGATGACCTAACAATGTCGATTGCAGTAGGAAAGCACTGTTCCATACCTCGTTAACCATCCTTCTTTCTTCACTTCTCAAGGAGAGCATGACACCTGCATAGCCTCCATGAAAGACTAACTACAAGGACCACAGCAGTTCCTCCTCATGGAATGCTCACAGTGGATCTTTCTCTGCAGTCCATGCCACTCCCTCAGCTGAAAAGAATGCGAAGAGAAGAGTCCTCAGCATGCTCACAGAGGCCTCAATGATCTGAAAACCCTTTCGGGTTTGTTTTCTGAAAGCTTCTGTTTGGCCCTCGATGAGTTGTTGACCGAATTCCCACTGTCATTCCCTTTGTTTAGACACAATGTTTGCAGGATCTCATTTGCTGCCATGAGTTGTTAGAACTCAGCAATCATGCTCAGAAGATCCTCAATCAATGTGGCACTTTATATATGCTTTCTTGTGGAATGACACCAAAGGATGCTGTCAGTCTTCAGAGGAGCAATTTGCAAGTGTGAGGTGGGTGGTTGAGCTCCCTGAGTTGGACATTTCCACAACCCAAGCTTCCTCTCCTAATCGAAAGAGACTTTGCTCATTATTTGTGATGCAGACTCACTAACCAAACCAAGCACAGGCAAAGACTACGCTGCTTGTCTCATACATCACTCTCCTCGTGTTGTAGGATTATACAAGTAGTCCAATGAGAGGTCAACAAAGTAGAGATCATATTGTGGACTTTGTTGCAAGTGTTTCGTTTGCCTTTCCTCTAAGATATCATGGAACAATATAGCATATCATCCACACACACACGCATGCGCAAGTCGAGCCATCTGAAGTTGGCATTCAATGTTGTGCCATAAATCATGCCCCTAATCAAGCTTTGACTACGTAAAGTTGGATTCTTGTTTTGAGTGTTAAGTCAAACTTGAAATGGGGCTATGATTCTGCATATAACAATGACAACATCAATACTTCAATCCACAACAAGATCTAAAAGTCAAACCCTAAATAGTTTCTCCACCACAATGCATGGAAAGAAGTGTCTCTCTATCAAATTTACATAGTGCTTCCAAGTGAGATATATTTCGACTAATCCTTGTTAATTGGCTTCCCATAAGAGCAGCTACACTATCCAAGTAAGCATAGGGTCAGACTTGCTTTCTCAAAATGTTTCTGAAGGTCAAAGTTTGGCTTCTTCTTAGCCTAACATCTATCTCATCGAGAGTGCAAAATGAACCATCTCCTCAGAAGGTAGAAAAGTATGTATGAACCAACTCATGAGATAGACATGTATTCTGCCAAATTTGCCTTCTTTTTCCTTGGTTCTGATAGAATGTGAAGACAAAGTTAGGTTGCCATCTTGACACCTAACTTGTAATTTATCTTTGAGCAGCCATCAAAAGACAAAAAGACCACCAGATTCATTAGGTTGTGGAAGAGGAAAGCCATCACTATGCAATTTATTTGCCTCTTGCCTTTCTTTTAATGGTGCTCTTCAATGTTCACTGTTGATCACAAGTCTTCCGTGCAATGCCTAATTGATGATGGCAGGCCAAAATCGCTTAAAGAAAGAGTCCGATGGTTGATCATTGAAGGAGATGTTTCTCCTACATCTGTAGCGGAAATTGATTTGAGCCTAACACCATCTATCTACCATCTCTTGACTCAAAATTGTTGACCACTTCACCTTTTCGTTGACCGATGTTGACTTTTCACCCCTCTTCGGTTCGAGGTAATCGAGAATCTTACGCATGCAACGCCAGTGCGATGGATCGAAACGAATCTTGGAATCAATTGCATTCAGTTTTGATCGAGAAATTGGACCGATTGTTATGATTAAAACCATGGGGATTTACTTAAAAGAAATCTAATTTTTGGTAATGGTCAAAATTAAGAACACTCGAGACCTGGTCAAATCTCCGTTGACCATAAAATCGGACGGTCGGAGATTCCATCCATTTATCGAACCTATCCACGGAACTTGGGCCCCGCTAAAAGGGTACTTTCGTCAATTCGTAATGGGCTTCATGGGCATCGGGTGCGGTCACCCCCCGTTGGCTCACCGCCGTCGCCGCAGGCGTCGGTGCGCTTAATCGCGATTAAGGCAAAAGCCAAGACGCACATATATAAGCGGGGGAGGGGATGGCGCGTTTTGGTCCATCCTTGGGAGGGCAAGGCGATGGGGGGGGAATCGAGCGGGTCGGTCTCGGTGGATGTGGAGAGGATCTCGTTTGGCGGAAAGGTTAGGGTTCTCCCGGATCCGTTGGGGCTCCTCTTGTTTCTCCCTTTCTGTGGCATCGTCGCGAGTGACATCTTGGATCTTGTGCTGGTTGTGCGGTGGAGTGCATCAATCTTCTTGTTTAGTGTATTGTTTGTGTTCTCCTCGAGGTTTTTATTGCAATCAGTGTGATACGGCGGTGTGGTTGCCTTTTTAATGGTTTTCATGTGTGGTTTCCGGTGGTGCATTCGATCGTTTCGTGCTGGAGCTGAATGTGTCGATGGTTGTGTTATAGATTTGCTGTTGACACGGCGGGTCTTGATAACTGATTGCTCGGCAGTGTATGGGATGTTGAAGTTGTTGCCTTGCATCTGATTTCGGATTTTGATGGTGGTTTTTCGCTCTTTTCTCATCTCCTTATGGCTAATCTTTTGAGCATAGAGATGTAAAAATGGTCTTTTTAGTTGGTCTGATTCTTCTCTTTTGTACTGTTGAGCTTGATTTATTGTCCCTCGAGACTTCTTGGTGATCATCGATAGGTCTTTGAACGTGGCTTGATAAAATGCAAGAGGAATCATCTTTTGGCGTATACTCTGAGTAATGGGGCCTTTGTGCTCCATGCCTTTAATACCCAAATGACGTTTAATGCGTAAGAGTACAGTTAATGTTCCCTTTTTGCATCAGCAGAATGTTACTTTTGGATTTAGGAAGAAAAAAAAAAAAGGTAGGACTTTATTTATTTCTATTTCAGAGGTTGAGGTTGTGTTCTTTAATTATCTCTGAAGGTTAAACTAGATCCTTTAGGGGCATCGCGCGTTAACAAAGAATACTGATCATTGGTGCAGTGGTGGATGACTTCATTTGTAGTTGAGTTTATATGAGTCATGCGCCAGAGATGTTCAGCCTTCTCAATTTTGACAACAACAAAAAGAATATTATAATCTCTTAATTCTTCATGGCGTTTGCCAAGATGAGTAATTCTCATTTAATTTAAGTGTGAAATAGATGTTATTGCACTTTTGTAGTCAAGGTAAGTTACAGTGAGTCTAATCCGTGTTACTGTAATATTTTGACAAATCCAATAGAATTCTGGTCATAATATTTCTTTGAGCTATTCCATATGAAAATATATAGAGCCATCAGTTGACATACTGGAAGTTTGCAGTCCAGGTTCTTTTGCTGTTTCTTATAGCCTTCTTGCTTATGCTTTAAACTAAAGTTTTTTTTTTGTGCTTTAATTATCTATATTTCTTTTTCTTCATTGATGCTCAATGGTATGAATGCTCTTGTTACTCCCAGGAACATCATGTGCCAACCAATCATGGTCCCATATCAGTTGTGGTGTATGGGGATCTGGAGAAGCCTGCACTTGTTACTTATCCAGATGTTGCCTTAAATTGTAAGTTGTTTGACAAGCAAATTCTTATTTCTTTCTGATATTTTCTTAGTAGAGAAGTTTTTGGGGTGTAATGATATGCTTTTGTTGATTTGTTCAGATATGTCCTGCTATCAAGGATTATTTTTTTGCCCAGAAGCGGCTTCTTTGCTGCTTTATAATTTCTGCATCTATCATATTAATCCTCCAGGTCATGAGGTCGGTAATCAGATTGCAGCTACACAATGATTTATATTTACGAGAAAAAAGTATGTGTTCTCAAAATCTTGAACTCTATGTCAATGTAACATTTTGGGTCACTTTCCTTAAGAATCCTGCAGTTTGGTGCTGCTCCCATTTCTTCAGATGATCCAGTACTGTCTGTTGATCAATTAGCAGATCAGGTTGCGGATGTGCTTGATTTCTTTGGGTAATGAATTGTACTTTTCTTTTTTCTCCAAAAGGATCATATTCTTTGAATAGACGTGGTTAATTTTTTATGTTATGTTTTAATTTCTTATAACGTGCTCCGTGCAGATTAAATACTGTCATGTGCTTGGGAGTTACAGCTGGAGCTTACATTCTTACTCTTTTTGCAGTAGGTCATTCTGCTGCCTAGGTTCTTTTAGTATTTGCTTATTCTTATTTTTTATAAAATTATGATTTTTCTGTGTTTGTAAAGTCGAAGTACAGGGAACGGGTTCACGGTTTGATACTTGTCTCACCTTTATGTAAAGCTCCCTCATGGAAAGAGTGGTTGTACAACAAGGTATGTTCTTGTTACCAATGTTTTCTTTTTGTTTCTGATTGTGGCAAATAACAACCGCTGCTAATAAACAAATCTGAATCTTTAGGTTATGTCAAATTTTCTGTACTTCTATGGAATGTGTGGCTTAATTAAGGAATGGTTGATTCAGCGATACTTCAGTAAGGTGTGTTAGCAGCGCCTGGCTTCTGCCTTTTACCTCGTATATATCATCTGTTTCAGATCTTATTTTATTTTGTCAGGAAGTCCGCGGAAGTTTTCAGGTTCCTGAATCAGATATCGTACAAGCCTGTAGAAGTGTTAGTATTCACCTCTTCTGATGCTCTGCATTTAATTTGGGAGTGATGTTGAGCTTTAGTGCTGTATGCAGTCTTTGTTGAAATTGTTCGCTATTCTTTTATGCAGTTACTGGATGATAGGCAGAGTGTCAACATTTGGCGATTTCTTGAGTCTATAAATGAGTATGTTCTTAGCTCTTTCCATCTTGCTATCACTGAAGAATGAATAATGAAATCTCGACACCTTTTATGCTTTAACAGACGACCAGACTTGACAGAAGCATTAAAGAAACTCCAGTGCAGGACTCTAATTTTTGTGGGTGAGAACTCTCCCTTCCATTCAGATGCCGTCTACATGACCACCAAAGTGAACAGAAAATTCAGTGCGTTGGTTGAGGTACTTCATCTATATGAGTTATTTTCATTGACAATGTCAGTATCATACACGTCATTGGTCAGAATGAAGGATGATTCATGTTACAATTGATTTGTATTTGCAGGTTCAGGCATGTGGATCTCTTGTGACCGAAGAGCAACCTCATGCAATGCTCCTACCGTTGGAGTACTTCCTTGTGGGTTACGGTTTGTACAGGCCAAGCCGGCCAAGTTGCAGCCCCAGGAGTCCGCTCAGTCCATCATGCATATCCCCAGAACTGCTTTCGCCCGAGAGCATGGGTGTGAAGCTGAAGCCCATCAAAACTCGCATCACACTTGAAGTTTGAACTAAAGCAGAGGGGATATACGACGTTTGGCTCAGTGAAGCCTCACCCAACTTACACGATCGATATTGTGAAAATTGTAGAATATCAGTCTGTAATTTTGACTCTAGATTTGTTTTTGGTGGCCTTCAACGTGGATCAGGTCACTGTAGTATAGATGAATAGAAGGGGGAACATTTGCAGGGTACAAGCTGCAGAGAAGGGGATGTTCGGTAGATGTGATTATATCGCATTCATTTGAGTTATACAACCTGTAAATCTTCATTATTTACTTCGTTCATTAATAATAAACTGCAGTGAACTGTTCTTGGTCACTGCATGTGTTGTATCTGCTCTTTTTCTTTCTTCGACTTATATTTTGGATCTTCATCATATATCTTGGCAACAGTCTATTCTTTCATTTGAGAAAAAAGGTAATTCGATGCTTTCTTTTTGAGCACTTTGGTTGGTCGGCCATTGGATGATGATTATGCCAACAGCTCCAAAGAATGTGTTCTTTGAATTGCTTTATCATGGATCGATTATGTTGCTGTCTAGGTAGGATGGTGGGTGGTGCATAGAGCTTCATTCAATATGTGCAGTGGAATGATGTGTCAGATGCTAAGCTCTCAACCAAAGCAGCAGACCTGCACAAGCTTTATCCAACTCCATGGTATCACACATCTGCAACACCCTGTCAAATTTGGTGATCCTGTCTTACTAGTTCGATTGCCCATCTGTAACAGGAAATTGTCAAAGATTCCATCTCTGATAGATTGTGCACATTGTAACAGATAGAACAGCATGAATTTGTTATCTTTCATGGATTGACCATCCTTAATAATTTTCTGTGAACTTTGGCAGGCTGCTCAGCTCCAGCCAAAGGTTTCTTGGAGCTACTCTATGGACGTCAGCTTCGCTTCGGTGGATACAGCTGTGGTGGGGATATGGGAAGCTGGGGAAAGAAACGTGAGATATCTCATCAGCCATCACAGTACCCTCCGAAATGTAGTGTGTCCTCTTGTTGGAACTTGTCATGCTGCTCCTTTTGACTGTGACAGCAGCAGCAGCAGCAGCAGCAGCAGAGGGAACAAAGATGATGATGGTACGCGTGTTGTGTTCTTCTGCTTTCCTGCTGTCCTCCAAACTCGTTCGATTCCATAGCTAAGTGTAATCCTTTCCCCTAGTGACAAACGAGGATGATGCTACGCGTGTGGTGTTCTTCTGCCTTCCTGCTGTCCTCCAAACTCGTTCCATTCCATCGCTAAGTGTAGTCCTTTCCCCTGCTTATCATTAGGCGTGTTCAAATGGAATCAATTAGAATCAAATAATAAATTTAAAATTAATTCAATTCGAACCAATTCATCAACAATTCAATTTTGAAAACTATGAATGATTTTAATTTGAGAGATATCAATTTTAATTTAAAAGATATCAATTCAGTTATATTTTCTATCCTAAGTCCATTAACTGTTTAAACCGACCCAAATGCAAATGCTCAATGTTACAAAATGGTGTTCTGATATTGTACATCATATGATGCACGTAACATGTAATGGCACCAAATTCAAGCTCTAATGGATCCATCCACTGCATACATCAAATGAGTGATTTTGACTAATTGGATATACCAAATGTAATCCAAAATGCTTAAGCTCAAATTAAATTATCAGAAACCTCTACATCAATTGTAGAACCATGAAAGGCAAGCATCAGATAAGATGTACACTACTACATTAGCAAATAAGATCACACTGAGAGTAGTGCAGCTGATACTTGCAGATAAAGTTTTCAGCAGATTATTATCATAATGATTACTTGTTATAAAAATCAAAAATGAAAACATTAATATAAAAGTGATTGCCTAGAGACATGAAAGTAGACCTGCATTAGAATACATGACACGATACAATAGAAGGCATCAAGCCTACTTATTTGACAGCTTGAACAAAATTAATATCAATTTCAGACTGACATTAAGTGGTCCAGAGTGATTCCTAAACCGCAAAGATTTTATGATCCAAGGATCAAGTGGTTGAGACATCTCGGCCTACAACATAGATGCAAACAGGAATCATGATAAGAAACTTTCACAAGCTTTGACATGCGAGTCCAACGATACAAGCACCCATGTCCTTGTATAGCAGAGATCCTGAAACAGCGCTTTGGAAACCCCGATGTGGAAATGCCTTGTGTATTAGTTGCAGGAGAGCTATAATGGACCCTGAAATAGGCCACAATTATAAAAGATTTGCAATCTTTCCCAAAAAAATTAATCTGAAGAAGTTGCTTCCACGGTGGAAGATACAAATTGCCCCATAGATTTGTATAGCATCATTATCTGGCACCAACATGTACATCCTCCTGCCCCTTGCTCATTGTAAGTAATAACAGCCTTCGGAAGAAAACCGAAATTTCAAAAAAATTGCAGAGTGAGACCTTCCCTCCAGTGCCATCTTCATGAATAGTACATATACAGACTGTTCATAGCAGCACAGGCGATTGAATTTTCAGTTGGGTGCCATGCTAAATGAAGTAATTTTGTAGTGAAATCACACGAATTTCCATTGGCATCGATTCCTGGGCTTTCTGCTCCTGTGGCAATTCAACTCAAGCATGAGACAGCACAGAGCACAAGAAATGCACTTTGAAGGCTTTCAATTATCAAAGAATGCAGAGAGAAAAAACTACAGCACATAAGCACTAACCACGTTTGACGACACGTGCCAAGCTGCTCAAAGATCTCGCGGGCTTTGGGGTGGTTTGCACTTGTCGCCTATGCGATTTCATTTCAAAAAAGACAATCAGCTATAATGAATCGTTCAATCATAAAGCAGAATAAATGTATCAGCGACTGGGTATTCTATTACATGAACGAACTAACATAACTAGATCATATTAGTTTTATAACAAATTAGAGATATGGTACCAAACACCCATCGGTCACTTATTGATGCTCAACATGTTTGCTAGACAATAAATTATAGAATTTGAGGTTAAAAATGTGTTTTAACAAAATCTGCTCATGACCTAAATCAACAGTTCCTTCACTACAAGATTCTAGACTACATGTAAATGCACTATCGACAATAAAGGAGCTAGTTTCTGAATTTACAGTAGCAAAACGTTAAAATACCTCGTAGGATTTTTACTGGCTTCCAAAGTTGTTGCTTCATTGCTTCCAGGTGTACAGCCAAATACACGGAAAATATTACTGCAATTGAATTAATGCTAGAATATCAGCACAAAATCACAGCGAAACAGTATTTCAAATGGATAATTATACCTGTAAGAACCAGTTGCCACACGCAATCCGTCTCCGCTTAGACAGCAATCAAACTTGTCAAAGATTGAATCATTCTCATATAGATCACATAGCTGAAAAGCAATGATTGGTGTGGTTACCGGTTCCACCCTTGTTAATGTATACGATACTGACTCATCAAAATTAGACAGAGAAAAACATTAAAAGAAAAATAAATCTCACCATAGGTCTTAAATGCTCATGGACCTGGAAAGTTGCAACAGGACCTGACTCCATATTAATGTCCCATAGCTGATAGATATAAGAGAAAATTATACAAGGCAAGAAGAGTTTTTAAACTGAACAAGGAGAAAAAAACCAAATTATGTTGTTTATTCCTCACTCTATTATACATTAGGAAAATAATACACAATAAGATAATGCACAAACACAAGCCAAAAGCCATAGTAACATCCATCAAATATGATTCGACAAAGAGACCTTTTATTCCACCACTCTGTGCCATACCCACCTCACCTACACTTGTGATAATTGAAACTTGATCAAGGGTTTAGTTAGTTTCAAGGAATTTGGGCTGGAAATTTTCAACCTGACCTCAGTTTTGGTTGTTGGGGTTGATGCAGAGACCAACTCTAAGCCAAATCCAAACTGAACCTAGTCTAACACAATCCAATTTGACAATAACAATGTATACAACTCATGTAAATCTTTTTTAGTATCATTTTTATATTAAAATTTTATATATTTTAGCACTTATGTATACCACTTGAGTAACCTGTTCCAACCTATAACAGCTATTACCTGAGATTAGCCCAACTCTACTATGGGTTGGGTTCAGTTAGGGTTGAGGAACTTAACTGTTGGATTGGATTAGGGTTCTACCCTCTGGAACCATGGTCCTGGTTCCTCATTCTGATCACTATGGTACATGGTCTAGGTCATCAAAATTGAGCATTCAATTAAAAAAACCATTAAACCAACCTAAAAATTGTTATTCCTACATTAGAATCTATCAAGAAAATCTCAAAACAACAAAAGGAATAAATAATAAAGAAATTTTTAATGATTTAATAATTTTCATGTCTTCTACTTCCATTGCTGTTGATCCAATTAGATGCATGGTGAATTATCTTGTAAGACAATTTTTTTTCTAATATAGCAATTGACCTTAGGTAATTCGATAGATATCATGACTCAGAATAACAAACCAATACACCCACAAACCACGAAGCTAAGCTAAGTGGCATATCCCATACCCATACTGTGACCTGAAAAGTCCAAAAGACTCTGGGAGTCTGGATTTACCTTCAACCAGACCAAACTGTAACTCACCTTTGTTACACCCTACAACTTGGTTCAGCTGGGACGCATGTGGAGTTAGTGACTGCTCCTCTAGGTAAGTGAAACAGGTACAGCTACAGGAAGGTAGAGGCATTTCTTTTTTCAAAAAAATGGCGATGGCAACTACCAGCAGAAGGTATAAGCACAAGACTAAGGGGGCTACCAGAAACATTAGCAACATTAGCAACAAAGAAATGCCTCTACCTACATGAATACTTGTAATATAATCACGACTAAGGGGGCTACCAGAAACATTAGCAACAAAATTCCACATACCATTACGACATGAATACTTGTAAACAATAAACTTTGAGATCTCACTAGAGCTTCTCAATACAAAAAACACAAAGAAAGGAAAAAAACAGTTAGAAGAATAAAATGGAGGAACCTTAAGGGTCATATAATCACGACTAAGGATGTGCCTTCCATCTTTTGCGAATCTAATATCTGAAATTGACGCAATGATCTCTGTGAAAAAAGATCTTGAACCAGGTGCCTCCCGTTCCTCAAACCTGTTGGTAGTCATCACTAGATATATTATCTGATGTCAAGGATCGAGGCTTAATTTTATTTACAGGCAAGTACTACAATAAGATTCATTCTAATGAAGGAGGAACTCAATCTGCTAAAACAACTTACATCTTAAAATGTTTATCACATAATGCTGACTGTCGTAAGTCAAGAAGCCGGATTGAGCCCTTCGAGCTACTATATGCTAGCATGTTGCAGTGGGTTGGGTGGAACTCAGCAGATGTTATCACCTCTGAAATGTGACAGAATTTACAATTCAAAAAAATATCATAACCCAAAATCTAGTTAAAAGACAGAATTTTGAACCTATAAAGGAATAGTATAAATAGAAAATTATACAGGAACAATAGATAAATAAAGCTGCAGAGGGAACTAAATAGAGAAGTAGCAATTGTTAAAACAACCAATGGGCCACCTTATAACTTGACATCGTGCGGAGCCACATCTTACAAGTTCAGCGGAAAACAAGTCTCGAGCAGACATCTTAAGGATCTTACTCTCACCATCCATTACATAGCCACATCTTATGAGTTTCAGTGGAGAACGAGTCTCAAGCAAGCATCTAAAGTATCTTAATATCATGAACAACATCAACAAAGTGATACAAAAGAAGCAAACTGGATATCCCAATTTCTCACTAAAGAATGGAGAAATATGATTTCACAATTTATTCATATCTGACTGAAGGCCAATGGACCAAAACATAACCATTAACAAACAAATACATGCACTTCTTCATTCAAGCCAGTATTTAACATTCACTTGATATCAGAAAGCCAAAAGGACCACAAATTATTGTCATGGAAAGGCAAAATTGTTCTGCAGAGATTACATTCTCAGTCAATTTAGTGTACTTATTAATCCATTAATTCATAGCTGACTGAAGGCCAACGAACTAAAACATAACCATTAACAAACAAATGCATGCACTTCTTCGTTCAAGCCAGGATTTAACATTCACATGATATCAGAAAGCCAAAAGGACCATAAATTATTGTCATGGAAAAGCAAAATTGTTCTGCAGAGATTAAATTCTCAATCAATTTAGTGTACTTATTAATCCATTAATTTGGCTATAGCTTCATACAATATTTTACACTTAATTTGACTGCAAGTTCATTTATGGTAGCAACTAAAAACTAGGTTATTCTTTTCCTTTTTTCTTCTTTGGCTTTTGATGCCTTATATGGTTGTATCAAGTAAATGTTAAGGCCTTAGACCAAGCAAACATAATTTTCTAGGCAAAAAGGTTTCCCATTTTATGACAGCTGAACCAAGAGTCATTATAGAACCATGAACATAACGAAACAAATTTACTACACTTCATCTGTTGATCCAATGTTCCAAGTTGCCTTCCCACAGGAGCCAGCAAGTGCGATGAATCATTTTTGAAAATACAAAAAAAAATCAATGGGCTCTATTGATAAACAAAGGTCCCTTCATACTTGGATAAAACAATTCATGAGAGGCAATTATTTTTGCATCTTCAGTAGGAAAATATGTTCAAGATTCACAACATAGCTAATATAAGTAAGAATGCCTACTCAAGCCCTTAATACTAAAAGAATAATATTAATTTCAAATATTAATTTCAAATAATAATTTAATACCAGTTAGGTCCTCCATATTTGCAGGCTTCACATCAACAATATTAAAGCTTTGATTGCTGATTTCCAAATTCCACAAGTTTATTCGCAGATCGTCTGCTGATATGAATGTCTCACCATCACTGAGAGGAAGAAATAAAATTAGCAGTTTGTTTCAATGAAGCTCAAAGCATACAAGTAGACTCTCAAGCATATCTAGTCACCAAAAAAGAATACTGCAGTAGATAACATAACAAAAGGTGGAGCAGACAAAGTTGACATATTATTATAAAAGGATTCCTATTCCCATCATTTAAAAAAGACTGATACAAATACTGAAACAACTAAGCAAAAGCTTACTTATGGATTATAGCAAAAGCTTCAAATGGTTAAATTAAGTAAATTTGAGCATTAAAGCGTATAGGTAAATTCATCACCAATTATTCATTTTCGATAATTTCATGTATGGTTGCTACGGCCTCTTCAGAAAAATAACAGCTCATAGAAGTTTTAACTTCAATAAAAGATTTCTAAGTGTCTCCACCAAGAAAAACAAAAAATTGTCAGCACAGACAGAGCAAAGAAGTTTGTTGGACGCTGACACTCTCTTGTAATTAGACCAGGTAAGTGCCAACGGAATACTTAGAGATTGGCACACTGAAAAGATAAATACAACTAAATGTTTCTATTGAGAATAAAATACGACTGGCAGCATGTTCATAGTTTAGGAATGAATTCTTCCCTGGAAATCCTCAACAAGTTGCTGCACATCCAATTTATGTTCTAAAGGTTGTCTCAACACCATGAATTGGATGTGAAGAACTCATACGAAAAGGTGACATATTGACTATTAAATATACTGTAGTACTAAAGGTCAATTTTTGTGCTCACATAATAATTAAAAATAAATAGCTAAATTTTCTTGACAAAGCAACCTTACACACTTCTAACAAAATGCAGACTCTCCTGGGATGATAAGAAGGGGAATCCAAATGCCAATTTCATACAATAGTTCTGGCAGATTGATTAGTACATTCAAGCCTGTACATATAACAGATATTGTGTGATACTTCAGAAAGATTTGTCAACTAATTCATTATACACAAACAACAATAGGTAACAGCCGCACTTGCATTATTTCAAAATGGCACCTCATGTAGTAAAGTCATTCACCATGCACCAGAAGCAATGCCAAAAGAAACTCAACCAAGTGTTTACCATCTTATGAGCTGTGGTTGTCGATATTCACATATATCCAAAGACTAGAGGATGAGACTAGGTATAACAGCATACTCACTTGTTCATGTTAAATAATGAATTACTAGTTCAAGTGCTTGACTTTATAGACAGAGTATGGTCATTTCCACATCTCTTCTCCCCCTTGTAAAACATCAAAATAATCCTAAAATAAATCACTTATAAGCAAATAACTCCACAAATAGCATGGTCAAACATGATGTAGAATCTGTAAAAGAGTTGGTTGAGAGCAGATACATCAGATGGCATCACTAAAATCCATTAGTGGGACCAGAATTAGCTGATAGAAACCTAAATGCATGAAACAGAAAAGAAACATCACGAGTATAAAAAGCAAATGCATCTGATGGAGTAATTAAAGAACTAGGATGCTAGGATAACCGGGACATGGATGATTCACCTGTTATTTGAAATCGAATTTATGTGGTAATCATGAGCATGGGCATATATCCTTCGACATCTAGCAATTAGACTTGTCTCCTGGCTCGTCACCTATGTATACAAATATGCAATGACCATTATTCATTGAATTATCATAACAATACACATGCATTCAATGAAACAGAAAGGGATGCAGATGAGTAAAGAAAGCCATCACTATATTAGTATTTGGTGAAATGCAAGACATACAACTAAGCTGTGCCAGGCAGCTATAGCAATTCAGTCAATTTAATGAAGGCATATAAAACTTCTGGATGCCTTCTTGTCATTCATGCATCTAGGCTACACATTAAATTTTTAATGTCCAATAGATGGATTAAGCCCAACTACCACAGGCAGACGTAATGATGGAAACCCTCCAGGAGACAAGGACGAGTCATTGCTCAAGCGATTGTAGGGTCCTTCAGAACATCCACCATTTGGTAGATTTCTTTGAGGACTAGTCATACTCGAACTAGCTATGCTGTCATGCCGAACAGCTTCTGAAGCATCCATATTCATCTCAGAAATCTTCTTGACCTTTTTTTCGTGGACCTGGATTCAAAAACAACTATTATTAATGAAACACCTAGATGAGAGAAACCTCACATAGCATAATTCCAGAACATTCAAAGCATAGTGACATAATCACAGTTTGAACTACAACGAAGAATAAAACACAAGACAAAACACATTTCAAGGAAACCCAATTCAAGTTGCAATTCTGTCTTTGTCATCACAATCCTAACTTGTACAATGTCAATAACCCATCATCACAAGTATCAAAGTTATTTTCCTGAAAAATCACTTACAGCTATATAGAAGTTCCAGACTAATACATATTTTCTTTTACTAGAAGCAAAAGATTGTTTTGATATTCTGTAAATGTATTTTTCTAATGTATCAGTCAAACTAATGCCTTTAGTAACCAGCATTCATATGCACAGAATAGTTTCGATACACATTTTGCAAAATATTTTCCCTCAAAAAAACATTTTTTTAGTGTTAGAAAAGGCATGATATTGCAAATGCAAGGAATAAACATAAGTCAGAGAAAATATTATTGCAAGAAAGAATACCATATAGATAACAACACATAATAAAAAAAACTAGTGAATCCAGGTGAAGAACCAAAATTTCAGAAGAAAGTTTGATAGTGAGTCATTGAAAGACTACATAAACATCACCAATGATGGCATAAAGATTTTTATTTTTTTGTATTATTTAAACTAAATAAATTATAAATTATTATTGTAATATATAGTAGATGAGGCTCTAGAGTTAGGTAAATTTCCCCTTAGGCCATTAATGTAGAGAACAAACCATACTGGACCTTAGACAAAAAGCCTAAAGGTATGATGCCAAAAACAATAACAATAAAGTAAATTCACAAAGTTATATAATAACATTATTCAAAATTTCAACACATGTTAACATGTCACTTGCTGTCTGGCATGGTTCAGCATGGCAAGCACATGCCATCCTGGTATGTCACTTTAAAATTATTAGTCAATAGAAGAACAGTAAAATGATGCAGTGAGATAAATAGAAAACTTATACAAGATAAAGAGATAAACATAAAAATTACTTCTAGTAGAGAAAGAAACAAGAAGCAGATTATTAAGGTATAGTCAGAAAAATAACAAGTATATCCAATTTTGACTTGAAAGACCTACCTTCCAGTATTTAATTGTCTTGTCATTAGTAGAAAGAAGAAAGAGAGAACCATTGGCTGTTTGGCACCATTTGATCTTATTGATCTTCTCCTCTATTTCCAAGCTTTTAAGATAGTCAAACTGATGTATAAACATAAAAAATCCATCATAAAGTTCTGTATAACATTGAGATGGTCGTATTTCAGAATTCAGATAGCCATCATTAAGAACAAAGTACCTCAGGTTCATGGCTCTGAAACTCAGTTTTGTAGCGAAACTCAGGGTGCCTAGTAATTGGATAATCTTCCTTCTCCAGGTCCTTTCGGGAACCATGCTGCACACCAAGTATACAAAAATATGAAAAAATTAGAAGAACACACTAAAAAGAAAAAAAAAATCAGTAGCTTGAAAATAATGCATTTGACGTACATCCCTAATATCGGTCCTTTCAAATAAAACAACACGTCCTCCTCTATCTCCAGTAGCAAGATGGTCACCAGATTTGTCAAATTCAATAGCTGAGATAATATCAACTGCACATAAAGCAGCACTAAGTAAGAAAGAATTGCAAAAGATATCAAGAAGCCAGGACATATATCAGAAGGCAATGCACAGGATCAAGAAGTTACACAGTGACGAATGGATTCAAAAAGAAAATTGCAACATCTAAACCCTGAATTCCACAATTGTTATTGCATAATCCATTCATTGGAGACGAATGCTTTAGCCAAAGAGAGTGCATGGAAATTGAAGCACCTTCTATGCCTACACTAGGCACAGAAAGAACAAAAACCAACCCAAACTCCCTAGGATTGTGGTAATTTCGGATTAGATTGAACATGTTCTAGATTTTAGTCATCTTAACTTCTTTTCTCATAAAATGACTTTGCTACAATAAGGAGGGTTTGCAAATCTCATAAGTTTTCACATGGTAACATCTTCTTTGTTAACACTTTACTTTCATCAATTGCTGAAAACATGGGGAAAAAAAGGAAAATGCAAAAAAAAAAAGAGAAAGAAGTCAAAATAATGGTTTGATTGAAGGTTCCAGTGATTGATTAAGAATATCATTCCTGCAAGAAAGTTCAAACTTGATTGAAGAATCCACAAAGAAAAAATCTATATATTTTTTATATTATGAAAAAAGGAACAACAATCTTCCAAAATATATTTGGACATGTGACATCCAACGATAGGCCTTAAATCAAGGGTTGTAATTTTATTTTTATTGTAATCTCATTTATTGTAGTATCTAGGGGGGTCATCAAAGGGGTAAAGGGTGTAATATAAATCACCACTGAGCAAATGAATGAATGAATGAACTAAAGATTGTTTTTCTTATGATACATGTGAATGGTGTGATGCTACAATCTTCCCCCGAGGCAAGTTCGCAGGACTTCAAACGAATTTAAGACATCTATCTAGTCTCTAGATTCTATTCCCATAATTATCCCACCTCCATTACATAAGCCCTAAAGCCCCAAACCCCTACTGTCCTATACCTTCCCTTGGCCTCATGCAAACCACCAGGGTCCCAAACTGTTGAATGCCTGGTGTCACGAGAGTGTCAAAGCATAAAAAACAAGCAGCGCAACCTCAAAAACCTTCTCGGAAAGGACTGCATTAATGTGAATCACTCCCCTAACTCTGATTCTTGTTTGAACATGCTCTAATTTGCACTTTGATCAGTTATTTTCCTTTAGAAAGAACATGTTTTCATCAGATTCTTCCCTCTTATCTCTCTATATTTCTTTCTCCTTTATCACTAATCCCCTGAACCCAGCACTCTTATAGGTCGTTCTATGTCAAACAGACAGAAAGACAAAACCATAGATAATCCATTCCATTCTGTTCTTTCAAAGGTAACATCGTATATTAAGCTCTCCGTAAAAATGTGATACCAGGTTAAAAGCGTTTAGACAACACATGTAATCAGTAAGCCTTCATACAAAAGCATGGCAATTCAAATATTATTAACTTATTGTAATCCATTATATAAAACTTAAACACAAAAACTAATACATTTTAAGAAATGAGAACCTTCATCTTCCAATAAGCTCCACACTATGGCCCAAGTTTACAATTTCAGGGCCAGCCTTAGCATTACGTCAAGGTTGCTCATCTAAGCGAACAAGGTTGAAATTATGGATAGATTCTTTCTAATTATAGGGGCAAAACTACATATATTGATCTTCCCCAGACCTTGCTTTGTTGGAAGTCTTGTACACCAAGCCACCCTCTTTTTTTGGAGAATTTCTTACCACATGGCATGTCAATCTTTTTGAATATCTCATCGTCTGAATCAAAATTGAGTAATTTAGTATGAAGTGACAACAAAAGAAATAATTCTTAAATTTTGATTCACCCAACAACATTTTCTTAAGTTTGCAACTGACAAGAAATTGACGAAGCTAATATTAGCTAGCTCTATCAAAAAGATAGCCAAAAATCCATAAAGTTGTTGATAACTAATTCCGCCTTCTTGTGAACTAAATTGCCAGACTTTGCTTTCAGAGGGGCATCAGTAAAAAGGTTAAATTTATGGTAAAAGATTGATGCATTTCACCCTCCTCTAACGAGGTGTAGAAATTAATGTTATGCAGAAAAGTACATGATATCCTCTTACCTGATGATTGATGTGGAACTTTTAGATGAATAAGAATTTCAAATCACACATAGTGTTATTTGGGACAATATTTTATGCTTAACAGAAAATTGCAAATACGGAACTTTCGGCTGCACTTCCAGGCAAAATTCCAAAATACAGAATATATCATTGGGTTCATCGTACAATACACGCTGATTAACTAAGTCTGAGTTCCAATTGAGATACATTAAATTACATCCTGGCAAAAATAATAGTCGTTGTTAACACACGTGGAGAAAGTTAGAGTGGCAGGTGAAATAGAACTGATAGATAAATTAATGTTAGATCAACAGATAATAGATAGAACCCACCAAAATAATGCACGTAGCATGACTAATCCGACAAACCATGAAAGTTACTATAAAGTCGACCGAAGTTTCCGACGAAGCAACATAGTGACAATCAACAAGTTCATCTTTATTTATCATAGGATATATGCAGGTGTCCAAACAACAACTATCACGGGACACAGGAAGTCCGTCAAACGACCACAAGATTAAAATATTCATGCAAAAACGAAGAATCATATTTCTTTTATTTAGGAAGAGCAACAAGTTCCCATCTTTCGCGCAAGAAAATGAGGACCTCCATCAAATCACATCCTTTGCGTTTGTTCCCAAACAAGGCACTTGCAATATTTCAAAAGCGAGTATATCGCAAACACAGCAGAAGAAAACAAACTTCGAAACGAACATATGAAACGAACGAAGCCCTAAGCTCGTCCCACCACCATCGAGAACCGATTTAACAAAGGGGAAGAAAAGATCGTACCTTCCTGGACCTCCTCCCCTTCCGCCCTCTCCCCGAACACCTGCGAGAATTTCCACTCCAGCGGCGGCGGCTTGGGGGACGAGTCCTCGGCGCCGTTCCCCTTCATCGTCCGACAAGTAATCAGGCGAGACCGGCCACCTACTGCAGCTGCAGCGGCATCAGCGATCGGGGGAGTTCAACGCGTCCAACTCGATTCCGGTTTCCTCCATGAAGATTTCCAGCGATCGGTACGTTACCGTTGGCGATCGAAGAAGAAGAAGTCTAGAAATACAAGAGGAGAACTCTTTTCCGCGATCTGGCTCGCTCTCACTCTTCTTCTGCTGCCCTAACGAGGCGAAGCATGGATTGGTGGTTTCCCCCCTTCTCACCGGCTATCAATCATTCCCGTGGAAATGAGACGTAGGAAAGCCTTGTCCAAGTTAGTTAGGTTTACAAGTGTACTAGTTGGGCCGAGCCTTTATTAAATGGGCCGGATCGCTATATTGACCAATTTGAGCCCTCTTTAGGAAAATGACGATTTGACTTTTTGAGCTCCACAGTCAAACAGCGGCCCGTTGACAACGACACAGAGGAAGTGCACGTAGGACTGTCGGCAGATGATACAACCAAAACCATTACATGATTAAAACGATAATTACATCGGAAAACATTAAATAGGATTAAAAAAATGAAAATCACGTGTATAATCTGAGATTTTTTTCGATTCAATTAACTCAAAATTAATTTTAATTTAAAAAATACTAACTCAATCGTGTTTACTATCTTAAATCATTAACTCATAAGTTAAATATCATAACAAAAAATTAAAATTTCTAAACTCAAACTGATTCAAATTATATTCTATGCAGCTCTACCTCTCGCTTTCTCGATGCTATCACTGTCCACGCTCTTCTATCATATTGGATCTTGGATCAAAAAATTTTATTTTATTTAATATATATATATATATATATATATTAAATTAATTAATCGAATTATATTAATCGATTTTGAATAGATTCATCTGATAAATTTATTTATTATTAAAAAAATAATTTACGACCTGAGCGACGGAATGTATCCGTGTATGCTTCCGACCGACACGATCTGTGGTTGTGGAAAGGCTTCCATGTATTTTTCCTGGTATCGTCTGATTGCTGCAGATTGAGACAGCTTTAGACAAACTACACCCGTTTCGTTCGATAAGTTGTCACCCGATCACTCTTCTTCCACGGAGGTGAAAGCCCACAGAAAGAAAGGAGAGAAAGGAAGCTGCAATGGCCGTGACAGAGAATGCACTGGTCCTTCTGCGGGCTTCATGCAGTGTTCTGCGGCCATCCGTCGTCTTCCCCATGTGGTGAAGAAGGGAACACGAACCAAAGCAGAGACGCGCAGGCAGCAGCTTCGGCTGGTGCTGTGAGGGAGACATCCACGCCATCGAAGAGTGTGCCCCTTGTTCCACCACGTGGGCTGCCAGTGTTGGCATCGTTCTCTGCGTGGCCGGCCGCCGATCACTTCCGGCCAAACCGCTACACTGAACTGTTGTGATGCAATAAGCTTGCACTCCTAACGCCTCTTGAAACAAGGAGCTGCACAAGCTCTACTGCTTTGTTTATGATCGTATTGTGATTTTGAAGTTCCATAAAATATTATAATAACCAAATTAAGAGGCACTGAGCGTTTCTTTTCTCGACCATCGATGCTTGTGATGTTTTGTTGCCTAATTATTCTCGTCTTTCGGTGATCAGAATCAGTTCTTTGTACATATGATTACAACGACAAAATATCACTAATCCAAAGAATTGATTCTTGATGATAGGAAGATAGAGAATAATAAACATCATAAATGAAATCTGATCTCATTTATGCTAATGAATCGTGCACATTGTGACATGGTCGTCCTCTCCAGCACTCGAAAAGTCCAAATCAAGGAGTGAGATCAAACAAAGAGTGTCACCCAATTACGGACTCAAGTATCGATCCAATATGGAATTGAATCCGATTCCACGCCAACCGTCCACTAAGGATAAAGTGTTTCACCAAGTAGAGTTTCCACTGTATTACACATTCCATGATAGTATGTATTATTGACATCGGTGGGTTACTGGTCTTAACTCAGCAATGGAAGTCTCCGGAGTGGCTGGCTGCCGAGGGAGCTGCCTTATAAATAGTCCACCGAGCTGGAGATAGGAGGAGACTTCACCTTGGGGAGTGGTTGCCTACTACACCTTGGGGATCTGTTCTTGTCATTTCCTCCTCTTCGTCTCGTCGTTCCTGTGGCGTTTGAAGAGAAAGTTGGTCTCTTTTGAATGGTTTGAATCATTCTTTTGATTCTGTTCTGCTATTAAAGCTTTAATTTTCCTGCAACTTAACCTTCATACGAAGAATCTATACAGAAAAAGAAGAAGAAAATCCCATATTTGCACACTGGTTTCATTGTCAGACGGCAAATCCTCTCCTCGTTGATTCCTGTGCATCGCAAAGCCCAGACCGCATCAAGATCTCACGACTTTTGTGAGGAGACACTGCCTGTTGCTCTTGTTCTTCCTCCGAATAATGCAGGATTCGACGGCGTCGGCGGCATTTCAAGCGGCGATGCCTCGGTTCCCAGAGCCAGAGCAGAACCTGCGGTGCCCCCGATGCGACTCCACCGACACCAAGTTCTGCTACTACAACAACCACAACCTCTCGCAGCCGCGCCACTTCTGCAAGAGCTGCCGCCGTTACTGGACCAAGGGCGGCATGCTGCGCAACATCCCCGTCGGTGGCGGCACCCGGAAGAACTCCAAGCGCTCCGGTTCCTCCTCCTCCTCCTCTTCTGCTGCTTACAGTTGCAAGCGACCCAATCCCCCCAGACCCCCTTCCCACCTCGCTGACCTCCCCAAGACCGAGCCCATCTCCGTTCTCTACCCGCCGCTCGACCCCGACCGCCACCTGCTTGACATGACCGGAAGCTTCAGCTCGCTGTTGGCATCCGACGGGCACTTGGAGACTGTCCTGGAGAGCTTCCACCCAGTTTGCGGCGGCGACGTCACAGTGTTGCCGAATTCAACCAGCGCAATCCGTTCCGGTATACATATCCAGGGGATGGAATTGCAGAGCTCAGTCAGCTACAGCAACACACAGGCGGCAGCGGTGGAGAACTCGGAAAGATTGGAGGGTGCTCCGGGATGCTGGGCCGCGTCATGGACCGATCTTGCCATCTACAATCCAGGCTCGAACATGCAGTGAAAGAACAAAACTCGGAGCCAGAAACCAAGAAAGATCACATTTTTCTTCCTTCTTATGGAACTCTATCCAAGAGACATGGATATTTGGTAATAGGTACAGATAGATACATAGTTTTGGGAATGTGGTGATGGAAGAGATGAACTTTCGATAAACTTGTTTTGGTTTCTAAGCTTCAGTTCTCTCTGTTTAATCTCTTCGATCTTAATACGAGTTGATGACACTAAATGTAATCTTCCATGAACACTTGACGGTCAAGTCTTTTCTCCTTCCTTCAGCCACCACCAATACCCAGGGCAGGTTTACCAGCTCAACTCATGTTTCTTGGCTTCGATGGTTGAACCCTCAGCACTGCGCTGGGATCAGCAATGTGGCTCTCCTGTGCATGGTGCTCGCGTGATACGAAGCATGATCCACTCCTTCGTCTCCGTTTCCATCATCTCATCACCAAAACCATGTGGTGGTTGGCCTACACAGCATCATGAAGCTGTGTCATGCCTCGTCCCCTCGGCGCAGGGCTGTATCAGTTGCTGCCCCGAGACCACATCAAGAGCAGAGTATTCCCCGCGTGCTCTCATCTCCGAGAACAGAGTCTTCGCAGCTTCTACTTTACATCATTGCAGAGACATGCTAAAGTTGTTGGCAGCGATCCAATCTTGCACACTCGCACACTCAGTAACTCTGGTCCTGCGTTGCTTTGGCAATTGCCATGGTGCAGCCGCTGGACCAGTCGAGCTGGTGTGGATGGCATTTGCAAGTGCCCATCGTAAACCAGCAGACTCAGAATCTCCATCTGATGGTTCTGATCAAATTGCACACAAGAATTAGGTGAGACTCGGACAATATGTTGGAATTATCAGTGAGTTCATAAAGAGCAGAATCAAAAGACTTTGGTCCACTCTACTCGTCTGGACTGGCAAAAGGCTCTTGTTCCTGTTCGTCATCGATGGAATATATTAATGATGAGCTCATGAGACATGACCTCAGGGCTGTCTCCCAGTCTTCCTTTCTCTTTAGATCTTTAGGGCCACTGGGAAACTTCCCTCTTCGAGTCCACAGCCAACATCATACTAGTTTCTACTGGACAAAAGTTGCCATGGAGTCAAGGTCTATGACTTGCTGCCCACAAGTCTTTACCCTACTGCAGTCATTCAACTGCTTGAGTCAGAATATTTTGGCAATCTATGACTTATAGTCAGTAAAAGCGTGTCTCAAATTAAGATAAAGCCAATCATGGAATAAAAGAGAGGGGAAGTGCTTGTGAAGCTTCATGAGAAGATGCCAGGAGACTCCTGTCGAAAGCTCTCTGGTTTTTCTGGACTCAACCACAGCTCCATTTTCAGTGATGAAGAGGAGTTTATTGAGTGGAGCAGAAGACCTCAAACTTCATGATATTGAGTTGGTGGGGGATGCTGATACAAAAACAAGTACACCAAGAACAATGCTAAGATAGTATTTCATCATCTTGTAAGATCATGCTGATTAAGATCACTGCATTGCAACACAATATGCTACATTAACAATGGAGCATCTTAACAGACATCATATATGTATTACTTGTCACAAACCTCAAGCTGATTCTACTGATTTCCATTACAAGGTTGAACACAACCAAACATGCAAAACAGAAGCATATCCAGTATCATTATCTGAATATGTTCATCCATCCATCATCACTGCCAATGTAAAAAAGTTGGACCAGATTAGAAATTCTCTTCAATATTGCATCATTCTCTGGGAGATGACCAGACTAGGAATTTAATATCTGTAATGTTTTAATGTTCTCATCTATGAATCAAAAGTCTCCAGAAATCCTAGCATTCTTTTGCTATTGTTATATTCATCTAAGCAACTTTTATGATTCTCACTCCCCCATTTCAATCATATCAATGGAAAAATCATAGTGCTTACGCTTTCTGGCATCAACAGAGGCCTCACCATGAACAAGCATCATCATCAAAGGGGAAATTTTCTTTCATACTGGGCAACATATTCTTCCAGTGGAAAATGCACCATCAATTCCTTCAAGCTCTCCCACTCACATTTGAGGAGGATATATGCTCCAGAGACTAAATCCAGACCACAGCCCAGCTTGAGTTCACCCATACTAGAGAAGTGTTAAGGATATACATACACATATTGCATCTATCAGTTTAAGTGTTTAGATGAAATAACATTGGCAAAAAAATTTAAAATGGTATCAAAATCTTCGGTTAGCGATTAATCCAAATTCATTGAATCCATGATCTATGTAGATCCATCCATATGGAGGCCCCACTCACTATGTAATGTGCTGCACAAAGCAACTTTAATGGCAGGTTTGGCATTGTTCACTCTTCCCATTTTTTTTCTGAAAATAAAACTGCGTTGATTGATTTCATTTAATTATTTGATATCTTAATATCATCTTCATCGATGATCTAATGGAAGCTAAAATTTAACATCCAACAGAGTCATTTTTGCCCATGGATTTTTCCAAGTATATGATGTCTTTTATTTGCATCCAACTCTGAGAACTTTACCGAGCATGAGCGCAGGTGATCTCTAATTTGCTTTCCGGATTACATCGAACTCAGTGCAAGATTCGCCTCTCTTATGCCTAATGAACCAGCAAGGAAGCCTTCTTCTACGGCCATCCACCTTCCTCGACTGCGTCAAGCTCTAAAAGAAGAGGCAAGCAGCAGAGCAGTCGTCCACCTTCGACGAAGGAAACGTGAATCTCCACGCTCGAACTGCTGCTTCCACCACCGCCTTCGACGCCTCCTCTTTCTTCCGCGTGGACGACACGATCGACACGACCATCTCGTTGTCGAGCACATCCCACACCTGAGAGAACACCGCAGTCAAGAACAGAGAAGCACTCTTAACGCGATTTTTGACGAGAGCTCTCGTTCCCTTTTACCCCGTCGGTGGCGAGAACCACGAACCGATCTCTGTCGCTGAGGCGGTGATACGCGACCTGAGGGATGGAGATGACGCCGTAGTTCTTGAGCTCGAAGTCGCCGAAAGCTCGCGCCATGGCGAGCCCCGGGAAGTCCACGTCGGGCAGCCACACTCGTTGGACGTGCGGTTCATCCTTGCGCGCGAAGACCCTGCCGTTGTTCTTCTTTATCCGCTCTGCTTCTTCTGCACCAAGAACAAGCTCAAGGCTTCGCCTTTTCAACCGGGCGAGCAACCTGAAACAGAGAGGAGTTCTTACGGGGCACATTAGGCTTCAAATCGATCGTGAGCTGAACAGCTTCGAGGCGACCATCTACCGACACTGTTCCTAACACCGCCCTGGAATCTCCAAGGTTGGCGATGATCATATCCCTCCCCTTGTATCAAGAAAACACCGTATGAATCACATGCTCTTTTCAGAAGAAGGATTTCAACAAGCTCGAATTTACTTGCTGAATGACTGAAACTGCCGTGGATCCACTGCAGGAGCAGTCCAGGTGGAGCTGCTCTTCGAGCTCATTGTCCATGTCTCTGAAGGCTTTGATGCATGCCTCTTTCCACTCATCGAACATGTCAGGCGACACATCGGAGAATTCCTCACCGTCGGCCGAGCTCGTGTCGTCGCCGCCGGCGGAGCGGTGGCCTTCGTCGTCCAGCAGAAGGGCGTTGTGCTGACTCAGAAGCAAGGCAGGCAGGTTGTCCCTCACCATCCTGCTTACTATGTGGCCGCTCCTTCCATGCCCATCAAATACCCCACAAAAAACTCCATCTTCCACTCCATAATCCTAAATCAGAACAACAAAGTTGCAAATTTATCTCAAACTTGAACACCTAATCATTCAGCCATCACTAGAATCTAGCAGTTCACAATCTTATTGTAATTAAGTTCTTTCAAGCATCATCTATCTTTTCATCGATTGGTGGGTTGTGCTTTGTATCTTCAATATCCTTGGTTTTATCTGATTTGCCTTTGATCTGAACTTGGCCAATAAAAATTCAGTGTTGCAGAAGACTACAAGTCACACCAGATGGTTAGGAGATCATCAGAAATAAGTCTCTTCTTATAATTATACATCCTGATCATCAATAAACTTTGATCCCAACAGAGAAATCTAACACCACCTTCACAGGATCTACAACAAGACTTTGAGACCACATACCTTGCAGAGGATTGCAGCATCCTGGTTTAGACCCTTCTTTCCTTGCTGAGAATAGAGGCAGGCCAGCCTTCTCATTCCTCTCTCAGGACACGAATCAGTGTCTTCCAGCACAAAGACTGAATTCTCATCACGCACTTGCTTCTCCAGTGATGCCGAAGAGAAGCAGATCCCCATCTCTCTCTCTCTCTCTCTCTCTCTCTCTCTCTCTCTACCTAAGAACTTTGGCTCAACCACCACCACATCCTCAAAGTATACCAAGTGCACTTTCATATGTCCTCTCACCAGGCCACACACTGAAAAGAATAAGATTAATATCTGCATGAGAGGTTACATCATTTGCTGGGTCAAAACTCATATGCTAATAATTGAACACCTAGAAGTTTATAT
>LVTN01000051.1:1431-13530 GCA_001649415.1 Musa itinerans | reverse complement strand
TATATATATATATATATATATATAACCAAGTCTCTATTTTATATAGAAAAAAAATATCTATATGATTGAAATATTCACAAAAAAATATATTAATATTAAACTAAGATAAGTATGGAAATATTGTATACAGCACGAGGTGTAGTTCTCGATAGCAGAAACTTAGACGGTTCTTTAAGCAGATGTGATAGCTGTGACCATGACGTTAAACTAACTCCGTTGGAGTTTCCTCCATATGATATCATATATTAATACCACCCCTGAGTGCCTTTGAATCGTCTCACACTGATATTAATAGTCTCAAGTAATCGGCAATCTGATACTTATGTGCTTTAGGAACATTTGATATGGCAGACTTAAGCGGTCAACGCGAGCACATTGTCAAAGGACTGAACCATGAAGAAGAAACCAAACCATGCCTCATCCTGAAAAGGATATTTATGGAGGAGGTGGTGGTTTCTGGATATGAAAGCTGAAAGAAGACCAGCTGTTAGTTTTATGTGGACAATGTTGATAGAAGTATGTCCAATTCAAATTGGTCGGAAGAAGAGAAAGTTGCAGATGTTTAGTATTGCTTCTTGAATCGCTGTCATTCGTCCCTGAGTGTTCTGGAAATAATCGTGGCCCATATTTGACCGTCTCTCAGCTTTTGACAATGCATGGTTGTGCAGCGAGTATGTTTGTTAGAATGCCTAAATGATGTCGATGGAGGACTGTGGCTGCCCATCCAGGCCCTCTAGACTTGTGTGATAAGGATGGAGAAGCTTTGACAATGGATTTGTATGAGTTGACTGAAAAAAGATTCTAAACTCGCTTGCAGTGAAGAGATGTCCATTCTTGAAATACTATTTAGGTAGGTTATAACAGGTCATCTTGATGGTTAGGACAAAGAAATTTATTGCTGGAGTAGAAATTGTTGCTTGGAGTTGAGTGTAGGATTTGTACATCTTTCTAGAGAAATTTGCAGACAATTGTTGGAACTATCATATTATTATGTTCCTTGTCTAGCTTTTTCTTGTTTTATTTCTTGGAAGGTAATTTGCTTGTTGATGGGATGTTATGAACAAGTCTAACAGCAATGAGACTGATCGAGAAGGAGCTTTTTCTTGCAATCCTCTGGTTCAGTTTCATACCGTTGTATGGGAAAGGAAACAGACTGTCAGTGGAGAAGAAGCTAAAGCTTCTCAACAAGCCTGCATTGAAGTAATCGTCGGTGAATTTATCATTGCCATTGATTTTGTTGATTCAGCACAGTGTGCTTGTCGGAGGAGACTTCCACTACTCCGGAGTCAGAGCATATTAAACCCGTGGAATCCAGCAGTTGTGAACACGACGACGATTTCACTACCGGTCAAATCTGGCTTATGAATGGAGTGCACGGGAACTTCGATTCCATTGAAGCCGTGGACTGTAAGTACTCCGTTCTTCTCTGCTCAACACTCAAAACAGTTTCTTCTGCTACAGGTAATTCCTAGCATTTATGGCGACAGGAAGGCCGGATTTCTCGTATACTGGGTGGTGAAGTTTCCCTTCCTCTTGAGTTCATGTCGTCAGAGACGCAAAGTGATGCAGAAACGAAGAAAAGCTTGATTCTGAGCGAGAATGTTGTGTCCGGTCCTGTTTGCTGATCAGGCTGACTCCGGAAGAGCAACAGGTTGTTTCAATCTCCTTTGCTCAGGCTTCATGCAGATTACGCCGTACCGGATCTCGCTCACGATAGAGCAGGTGAGTAGAGAAAGAAGGATCCATATACAGCATTGGCATGGAAATAAATGATAGTAGTATCCATCGCTGCAACTCGTGGAGTTACAGGATGTTTACGATCGGAACTGGTGGCTGAAGTATGGCGACCTGAGAGTGGGCTACTGGCCACGCTCCCTCTTCAACAAGCCGGGAGAAGTGTCGAGTCAGGCGTGGTTCGGTGGCGATGTGCACAGCCCGAGGTTGAAGACGAAGCCGCACACCGCGACTGGCATTGGGTTCCGATGAGTTCCCTTCGAACCACCGGCCGTGGGCGAGCTGGATCAGCAGCCCCAGGCTCAAGGACTCCTACAACGGCAATGAGTACGCCTATCCCACTCCCAACGCAGTCTTCAACTCTCAAAGAGACTGCTGCGACGGCGAGAACTATGCCATGGTTTCCGGCGAGGAGCCTCTCTTCTACTCCGGTGGCTCAGGAAGAAACCGCTTCTGTGAATGAGTAGTCCCAGTTGTAGGTGTGACGACGAAACCATGAAAGACTGCATTGAAGGCCAATGCCATCAGTGCTGCTCAACACGAGCAGTGCTTTCTTTCTCTTCTTTTCTGGATCTAATTAGATACACCACAAGGCATTAGATCCTAACCGGCATCCAATTCCCCTTCTCCCTCTTTTCTCGATCTTATTCATTCTCCTTCATGCGTTAGGCATCACAAATGTGTTGACCAAACAAGCTCCACGACGGCCATGGATCATGAATCTTTGTTGTGCCTCCTCTTTCTTCTTCTTCTTTCTTGCGGTTCTTCCTTCGTTCAAGAACCTCGAAGTTCGGATTCAGAACAGGCCACGTGAACATTAATGCTATATGCATGGTTGCAGGAACATCAAGTTGGAAGGTGACTACCCAAACTCTAGATCAGAAATGAGCAGGTCATTTCGATCGAAAAAGAGATGCAGCCGCATAATGATCATGGAAAGGCAACGAGGAACGAAGATCATATTTGAGAAATGAGAATGGTTGTGGAAGTCATGCAACTCATCAATAGAAAGAAACCATCCACAAGAAATACATCATCGAGCTAGAGAGACAGAGCAAGAGATGACAGCAGCACATCAATCTCTCTGATGTTGATGGATGCGTAGATCTAGAAAGCTTGGATTATGACAGGCATTGACACAATACCTAAACGAATCACCACCATCCATACGACACCTTGGTGCATCTGTCCTTGAGCCACCTGAAGCTTTTCCTCAAGCCGCCCTTCATCTTCCCCTCCACAGCGTAAGCCTTGTATCCCGCCACCCTCTTCTTCCTCTGCAGCTCAGGGTCACTGAGGCTCCACCCAGACTTGGAGGAGGAGGAGCCGGAGGTGCTCTTGCCCTTCTTGAGCTTGATCTCTTTAGAAGCCTGGTTGCCGCATTGGGAGGAGGCATAGGATGCGCTGTAGCACCTGAAGTCATGAGGGCCTGAGATCGAAGGCTGAGGCCTGCTCCCATAAACCTCCATCTCCATCCTCCCGTCCCCATACGACCCTGACCTGAACTCCTCCATCGCACCAGATGGAGATGTCGAAGCTGAGCTTTTCTTCTCTTCCTCCTTTAGCCTTTCACCTCACCATTTTTTCTTGCGTGTCTGATGAATCAAAGCAAGCAGAGTGGGGGAGAGTTAAAGAGAGAGAGAGATGCTGTGCTCTCATGGGGTCAAAGGAAGGTGGGTTGGCTCTTGCAAGCAAACAGCTGTTCTGAGAGACAATGTGGTGGTTGCTGCCATGACTTGTGGCATGACATCCAATGTGCTCAAATTTGCATTTAGTTGTAAGTAATTGTTAGTCAAATATGCTTGGTTTGACCAGGGAATCTAATCTACTTGTCCTCCTGCTGAGGGAAATATGATCTGCTTGTCCTTGTTTTGGGATTGCTGCCATCCTTTTTTAGTCAATTGAATTTAATTAAGAAATTTACATTGTGTGTGTATGCAGATATGTTCTTGTGGCTATTATCCTATTTGAGAACAATAATGTTTTTTGTGCAAATGATTCATACTAAAAAATATTAAGCACAAGAAAAAAAGAAAACCTTAGGTGATCCCAACCATCATTAATGTGTGTCCTTGATTTCACATTTTATGATGATTAGGTTGTCTTCATTGGGTTCCTTTTGTGGGATTCTAAAGCACTGCTATTTCAGAAACTATACATATATAGTTTAATTAAGCTTTAATTAAGAAGAACACTAAGATGCCTGACCTGTTACTCTCAGGTTCTCTGACTACTTGCACATGGATTTGCTATGACACCAGATCACTACTCTTGCCTTTTATTTCATGTTTCCTCTCTAATGTGTTTAGGTAGACTAATCCACACTTTCTGTCTAGCCAAGATCAAAATTCTAATGTGGGCCCTTGATATGATTGGGCTAATTATGAACAACATTGTATGTATTTTACTACTTTCTACCACAGAAAACATGAATTGATGAAATTATAATAGTTGATGAAGTCCAATTGTGTTCATTGTTAGAGTTTAAGATTGGATTGGCCTTTTCTAAATAGCTTAAGATTTTAAGATTAATTAGTGGCAGTAAATTTTATCACAGCATATATACATATACACACACATATAACTTTTCCACTGTAATTCACCTGATGTTTAATTTATGCATAAATGGGCATTTGTGCAATTCCATTTGTAATTTTGGCTTAAACTATGCACTTGAATTGAGTTCATGCATCAAACTTGATCCAACCAATAGAGTTTAGAAGTAGTAACATTTTGTAATAGATTAAGCTTTTGAAATCTAATAGTATCATTTCACAGAAAAAGATTTGTCTTCTTGGGGAACTGGACAAGTACATCAAAGCATTGAAATCATATGGCAGTAGCATTTCTTGGTACCAAATGTGAAGGTTTTTTGTTCTCAGGTGAGCATTCATATGCATCCAAGATCAAGCATCATTCAGTATGATCATCTAGCTCTTCACTGTTCAGTTTCTAGAATAATTTGGGTTTGTTTTGTTGGCACTTATCAATTTGCATGTGATATAAAATTTAAGAATAAGATCTGTGGTCTAGAAATGCTGGTATGTCATGATGGCTTTAAAAGCATGGAGCCATGAATGCAAATAGATGGTAGATCACTTTTCAATTTAGATTTTCATTTGGTTCTACTAGTGTAGATTTCTTATGCATTGGAGATCTGTGCTTTGTCTCTATTCTCAGGTTTGAAGCAGCAAGCTTTTGTTGCAGAAAAATATCTTGGAGGATCCATGATTCAGTTCAAAATTCTTGACATATATTACACAAATAACTAAACTATAGCAAGGCACAAAACAAATAAGCTATTGATCAGGTTTTGATTGAGATTAAGTTTTCATCATCATCATCATCATCATGAGTATCACAGGACTGCACTCAGAAAAAGTTGAGCAACACAATAGTAACCTTGACATCTTTGCCAAGTATGTGTTCTGCTTAGTAAGCTGACTTGTTGAGATTGGAGCCAAGCTGGGAAATCTACATAGCAAATCAACACCTTGTTGCATTGCCAAATGCAGGTTCAGACAAATTGTTGGTTGTCATCTTCTTCAAGTGCATCAGACAATTTGGAAGTAAGCTTCATTTTCCACATCACTTTGGAAAGTGAAACAATTGCTGAGATTCCTGTATCACCTGGCTCACATAGAAGTCATTGCAATTAACTGCTGCAGCTCTGTCATGCCACTTGATCTTGATATGCCACAGGATTGCAGTGCTGGCATGACTAAAGAAAATTTTCTCAAACTTCATGGTGATCTAAGAATCCTATGGAACTTGAGATTTGTACTGAATTTAGTGAGAGCATAGTCCTTCCAATTTGCAAGTATGGTATGCTTATCAATGTCACAAGTCACTTTAAGATTTTATATCAGCACAATGCATATGCCTGCTTAGAGGACTCTTAGAGATGTTCAAGAATGCTTGCCAATGCCCTGCAATTTAACCAGAGCTTTTACAGACAGAACTTGGTACAACTAAAGAACTTGAAATTTCTCAGCTTGATCGAAACAATTCTAGTTTAGAAACAATGCAAATCTCTTGGCAAACAGAAGTTTCAATTGCTCAGATGTTATAATCACACATGACATCAAGATTATCAAGAAACCAAGACACTAAGACACACAAGTATGTCGTTTGCGGTAACAGTGAGTTTCTCTACCCATGCTTCTCATCGAACTCTTATCCTTCTGCGGCAGATGATTCTCCAGTTTGCAGCATAACAAAGAAGGAGGGTTTGAACAGTCAGTGGTCTTCATGTCAATGTCAGATGAAGCCTTCCGGTGAGACTGAACACCCCCTGATGGATGTTCCGGCACTGTCATCTTCTGTGTATTCGAAGCCTTCTGCTTTGCCTTGATCGATTCAGTCAGGTTCATGTAGTTGGGCCTACTCCTGTTGCTGTCCTCAGTTCTATCTGAAGCTAAACAGGCGCTGCTTGAGATCGGCGTAGATATGTAAGCAGAAGATGATGATGCAGAACTCTCATTGTTGAATAAGCCAGTGCTTGGAGATGAAGCACAAAGAGTTCTGCCGCAGTGGTTGGCAGGCATGGTTGGAGGTCTTGCCGAAATCCTCGTGGAGATGTTGTTCTTCTTTATGTTCACTGGACCGAGTTCAGAACATGTTGAACAGATTCCACGGTCATCTTCTTTGTATTGAGCTTCAGAAACATTGCATTCCATCAACCTGCTCTCCCAGGTTTTTGCAGCCATCCACCGGTCTAACCAGTTCCTGTTCCCACCACTTCTATCAAAACCATGATGCTTGAGAGAGGCCGGAGTGTGCTTTGACCTTCCAGTCACTGCTGGTCTTGATTGCTGAAAGAAGACATGATAGAACAATGCAAATACTAATCATCAACAGAACAAGGTAGACCTCCTCACGCTACAAACTATGATCATTGTATTCACCTACCTGCTGAGAAAGAGCATAACAAGTAACCTTCGCCCTCTTGACAGTTCCTTTCTGCCTCATGTGTAACTTTTCTCTTACTTCCTCTAACGTTCCTGGACTGTCACACCATCCTTCCTGAAACCCACAAGATGATTCAGAACTATATCGAGACATTATTCATTTTAGGTTTGTAATTCGACAAGACAAAGCTGAAAATAATTGCTTTGTAGCAATTCTCAAGAACATACTTGTGAATCAATTACTATGTACAGGTATCAGCTCTCCCCTGAGCCAATATAATATGATTCTGAGTGGATTAGAAGGACGAGCACCAGATGCAATGCTATGTATCAATATGCACATGATTCAGCGAGAAAAGCTTGCCTCTGCTTCCTTGAGAGGATCCAGTTTGCCTCGACGAGCCTCGAGCATCTTCTTCACGGCCAGTCCCTCGGTGGACATGCGCGCCCGCCGCGCCCGCACGCGCGCCTGCACCCGGACGAGGGCCTGCATGCACCTCAGCGCCACAGCCGCCTGCTTCCTCACCTGCCGCCCGCGCACTATGGCCTGCAGCCTCACGATCCCTCTCAACGCCCTCAGCGCTCTCCTGGCCTTCGATCCCGACCAAGAAACAGAGGCACACGTTTTACTGGAAGAACGTCAAACGACAACCTCAAAAGCAATCTTCTTCTGTTACCAGGAAGGCCCGGAAGGCGGTCTGGATGCGGATAGCCGCCCACTCCTGCCTGACCACCTGGAAGTCCCTGGGCGGGGCGCGGACGACGGTCGCGGCGGCGGTGGTGAAGGCGTCGGTGACCGACGAGACGTCGGAGGCCTCCGACGCCACCGAGCGGTGGCAGATGGTCCCCGACCCCCGCCGCAGCGACAGGTTGTCCCATGAGGAGCTCCTCCACAGCTTCTTCCACTTCCTGCTCCTACCATTGCCACCACCGCCACCACTATCACTCTTTTCCTTCAAGGCGAAACAGAACAGCCACCCCATTCAGTATGGTCAGCGCTCAAGCGTGGAAGAAGAGAAGAAACAAGAGAACAGCAGAGAATGCAGTGAGTACAGTGCCGTCCTGCGCTTGCTTCTTGAGGCCTACCATGAAGGACTTGATCCACTTCCCCGAGCCACCCATACCTTGAAGTGTTCTCCTTGCAGTGGAACCTTACAGAAGCGAAAGAGAGAGAGAGAGAGGACACTGCGTGGGGTACTCTCGAGCGCATAATAGCAGCTCCTTTTGCATCGTATTTGAAATTCAAAGGAGAAAGAGAGGGAGGGGGGAGGAGGAAGGGGATGCAGAGGGAAGACAGAAAGCCATCGCCGCACAAAGACTGCGCTTTGGATCCTTTTGCTTTTGTTGGGGAACGAGGTGCCATGATGATGCAGTTGGTCGTACTCAATAGCCACGCGGTCGCCAATCTCAAAGCAACACGTCACAACGACCCCACCGGATCAATTCAAGAATCACACAAACCAAATCGAGTTCAAAATGTGGCAGTGCGGATCTCTAGACCTGCGCGAATCGCAAAGCAACACGTTCGCCCATGGACTCACAGCAGCCCAACTAGATCATTCTGGACCGTACAAACTAAATCAAGCACAGACTGTAGCGGTGCCGATCCCTCATCACCGCCGGACTTGTGATCGTTTGCGAATCTCAAAGCAACACGTTTGCCTATATAAGCACGGAACCATTTTTTCGCGCTGCTTTGCTTCTTCGCTTGGTCGTTGCTCTTTGAGGTCTCCCGATCGGGTGGCAGACGATTCTATCAGTCTCGTCCTCATCTTCTCCATCTCCTCTCTTCCTCATCTAGTTGGTAAGACATGTCTTTCGATTTAGATCTGTGATTTCTTTTTGCCTATTTCGGTTTTGGATTCTTTTATGGTTCCTGACCTCTTCTGCTCCTTTCGGTTTCGAATTCGTTTAGGGTTTCTGACCTCTTCTGCTCCTTTTCGTTTCGAATTCTTTCAGGATTTCTGACCTCTTCTGCTCCATTTGGTTTCGAATTCTTTCAGGGTTCCTGACCTCTTCTGCTTCATTTGGTTTCGAGTTATTTCAGGGTTTCTGACCTCTCCTGCTCCTTTTCGTTTCGAATTCTTTCAGGCTTTCTGGCCTCTTCTGCTCCATTTGGTTTCGAATTCTTCCAGGGTTCCTGACCTCTTCTGCTCCATTTGTTTTCGAGTTATTTCAGGGTTCCTGACCTCTTCTGCTCCTTTTGATTTCGAAATCTTTTAGGATTCCTGATCTCTTTTGCCCATTTTGATTACGTATTCTTTTAGGGTTCTTGATCTCTTTTGCGCATCTAGATTATGAATTCTTGTAGGGTTATTGATTACTTTTGCGCATTTCGATTTCGACTTCTTTTAGGGTTTTCAGATCGCTCATGGTTTCTTTTCTTTTCCTTTGTCCGAATGAAATCCTCTCGGCCCGAAACCTGTCACGAGCCCTGTTCCCGTTCTTTGGTGTCAAGCTGTTGCTCTTGTCGGCCTCTTCGTCATTGCATTTTCTTCTTGTAATTTTCGTGCAGACCCCTTACTCTCTCTTTTAATTTCTTCTTTTCTTGATGTCTTCTTTTCTTGCTGTTAATTGTTAATATCTATATGCATTACAATTTTTTTTGAATTCATAGTGATTTTGGTCAAATATTTGGGAGAAATAAGGAAGTATTGCACCAAGAGTAGCTGGATTCTTGGCTATATATGCATGCTACTGTCTTCCACTAGTCAGGGCTTTGCTGGCGATAGATATAGGACCTTAATGTAGGATACGGTTCAAACTTACACTTCATCGTCTGGATCTTGTCCTTGGTGTAGGCTTTCGTGGTACTCATTGCGCTTGATGTTTCTGAAAGGGGTTATTCGTATTGTTACCTTTAATAATTTATTAGGATCTTTAGTAGTGTGATACCTATATGGAGATGTAATAAAGCTGATTCAGCAGTGTCTGAACTGGGATTCTCCAGTACAGAAAGGAGATAATTTCCTTTCTGTGACGTCTCTTTAATGATTAATGGACTCTTACGTTAGAAATGCAATCACAATGATTTCCATGATGCCTCGATCGTCTCAAAAGTTTATGGTTGTTTGATTTTGGGATTTCCGTACAGAGGGTGGATGATTGTTGCTATCATATGATACTCTGATGTTTAGGTTTTGAGAATCCTATGATGTTTGTTATGTCAAGAAAGCTTACTAGCATTCAATAATAATCTTGCTAGACTTGTATTTGTGATTAAGTCACAATGGTTTGACTTTTGTTATGCTCAACCAGGAAGTACATTTCTACATATCAAAGATCATACCAGAAATGTTCCTGATATAACTTGCTAGCTGTTTTATTTAAGATATAACTTATGGATTAATAAGCAGGGCCATAGTAATTTGTAATTCAAGCATGCACTAAGTAGGCACTTAACAGAGAGGTGTGTCAGATAGGTGAATGTACCAACTCTGGTCCCTCATAAAGGTTGTTGTACAATGATTGATATCATTTTCAGGTTTGTAGTTGTCAACACTCGTTAAAAATGCAATGTGAAGTTTTACTCGTTAAAGGCTCAGTTGCTGACCTTCAGGGAAATAGAGTGAGCAACTATCGTACTGAACTTTCTTGAGTATATTGTATTCAGGTTAACTGGAGTTAGCTACCACCCATGTGACGTATGAATAGGAACTTGTTTGATTTGAAACTAGTTGCTTAAGTTCTTGCATTTTTGGCGTCCTTCAGAGAAACTTCTTGATGTTCTGTAGAGATTTTAAACTAATCATTCAACAAGTGAGTTGAATGATTTTAAACTATATGTGCTGTTGTGGGAAATGGAAGAAAAAGCTTCTCCCGTATGCTGTTGTTCCTCTCTGGCATTGCCAATGCTGTTGTTGTTACAATTGTGATGCTTGAGAGTTTTTTTAACAAAATAAATAATTGAGACAAAGATTATAATAATTTTTCTCATCAGAGTTTAAAATAATAGACAAGAATTGAGGTCTGTTCAATCTTCAAGAAATATTTGTTTCCTCAATTTTTGCATAAGCAGCGTGTTTGCACCTTTTTTCATAAGCCATAATTACCATGAAGCGGAAGAGCTCTAAAGTTGGCACTGGCGGCATCTGATAAATTTCATAAAAGTTTTATCATTAAATCGGAATAATGACACAAATTTCATAAAAGTTTGATAAATTTCATAAAAGTTTTAAAGGTCGCGGCATCTGATAAATTTCATAAAAGTTTGATAAATTTAAAAAAAAAAAGTTCACAAATAAAATAAGTGCAGTCAAATTAACTCATCAATAAAGATGATGTGATTATCAATTTTTTTCTAATTGAGGTTGATGAAGAAAATAAAATAATCATCAAAGGAAGACAGACTAAACGATTTAAAAGTTCATCCGTATAAAAAAAAATCAAAGTTCCTACGTAAAACTCGAGAGAAATCTATTGTAATCACTAGAGCGAAAATCCACACCTCCTCGCAAGTACAATCCCAAGCTGAACATGCATGACAAAATTCCACTTACTTTCAACATAGATTTTGCATGGAATTAAACATCTCGCATTTAGTATTTAAGTATTTGTGATATACTCAAAAGAAAACGTTCTTTTAAGTATAAAAATCCTCCCGTCGCTGCTTCAAATTGCGTCCACAATTTAACAGATCGGGATTCCGCGGCAACTGCCTACACAAGGCCCAACTGCATGGTGGGAAACACCTAAATACATGGTTTTGTAACAACATAGTAGACACAAACATAATAAGGTCAGCCCTGCTCGATGATGCAAACAACAAAACAACGGCACCCACAATAAGGATCCGACAACATGCCAATTAAGTTGATGACAAAGACATTTATTGTTGACCAAAGTTTTCTTCACTAAAAAGAATTTTGCAAATTAATTTCCCTTCTAAAAGAATTTTGAGTATCAAGTGTATGCATACACATTGCAAATTGACGAACAATAATGTGTATGTAATGCATACATATGCATGCACTGCTCATTCATTTTCCCTGGTAAATCTGTTTCATGAACAAAAAGTAAATCCATACACCCTCACCGTGTAAGACATCATCAATTGAAGTAATAATTCTGTGTGCTCTCTTCAATTAGAAAGCAGCGTATCTTATTATGATGATAATCATATCCTGCCTCTCAATGGCAAAAGGTACTAGCATTGCAACTTATCTTAATATGTTGTGTACTATATCCTCCTAATCAATTGCATATAGTAGTATCACAGTAGGTTGCACATAGTGCCATATCCAATCAGGAAAGCAAGCAAGAAAAAATTCTTTGTGAAAGAATGAAGTGAAGGAACTTGCTCTTACCTGAACAAATATTAAACAAAAATATACTTCCTTTACTGGAGATAATCATTGCTTCAGTATTTCACTCACCCACATCTGACAAAGGGTTCCACTTTATCCCAGGTAAATACAGGCAACAAAATACAGGTATATATATATATATATATATA
>LVTN01000050.1:706663-718254 GCA_001649415.1 Musa itinerans | reverse complement strand
CACAACCGACCGAAGTTACGGTACATGCACTAGCCGACTACTCAAATATGCAAACGATGAAAGTTGGAGGCCTTCTCAAACAACAACCGATCACTGTTCTCATCGACACGAGCATCACTAATAGCTTTCTAAATAGTAAAGTTGTTGTCCGAATGACCTTACCTATCGAGAATTATAGCAGGTTTGACGTTAAGGTCGTCGATGGATAGATTTTGAAGTATGATCGTAGGCGCCCGCGGGTGAAACTGTTGTTGTAGGACCAAGAGATAATTACATATTTCTTCCTCCCTCTTGATGATTATGAGGCCATGCTTAGAATTAAATGGTTGACGACATTACGTGATGTTTCTTGAAATTTTATGAAACTAATTATGAAATTTTACAGTAAGGAGAAACAGGTGATACTGCATGGAAAATGTGGGGTGACATAACGACAATTTGTACACAACAAATGGAGAAGGTTTTGCATAAAGCATGCAGTGACTTTTTAGTACAACTTGAGTAGCAAACTAAGGGAGAGCCAACAGAATTTAAAGATTCAAATCTACTTCCTTTGCTTGCTGAATTTTTAGATATATTTAATGAACCGCGCAACCTACCTCTTACTCGTCGGCATAATCATTGTATAATGATTCTTCTAGGCAAACCTCTAGAAAATACTCAGCCATATTAGTATTCACATCTCTAGAAGGATGAAATAGAAAGGATTGTAAAAGAGATGCTTGAAACTGAAGTTATTCGGCCAAGTTGCAGCACCTACTCTTCACCGGTGCTCCTCGTATGAAAGGACGAAAAATAACGATTGTGTGTTGATTACTGAGCTCTCAACGACATAACTGTCAAGGACAAATACCCTATTCCAATAGTAGATGAATTGCTAGATGAAAGGGAGCATAAATCTTCACAATGCTGGACCTTCGATCCGGGTATTATCAAATACGAGTGTGCGAAGAAGATATACCGAAAACTACCTTTCGAACACACAACGGCCACTACGAATTTTTGCTTTCTTCAACAAAAGGTGGAATATCTTGGGCATATCATATCAAAGGAAAGTGTGACGGTGAACCCCTCCAAAATTGGAGCAATGCAGAACTAGCCGACCTCGAGGAACATAAAATTGCTACGTGGCTTTCTCAGTTTAATAGGCTATTACCGCAAGTTCATAAAAAATGATAGAAAAATTAGTGCACAACTTACTTCCTTGCTGAAAAAAGATGCTATCCAATGGTTGGACAATGCAACCACCGCCTTCGACAAACTTAAAGCCGCAATGACGACAACACCCATACTAGCGCTACTCGACTTCAGCAAAACTTTCGTTATTGAAGCCGATGCCTCCGGAGTCGGAATTAGTGTTGTACTAATACAAGTTGGCTATCCCCTCGTTGATCAGGCGACACTTTCAAATCAAGACTGACCATAAAAGTCTAAAATATTTCATGGAGCAGAAGATATCTTCCCCCGAGCAGCAAAAATGGGTAACAAAGCTTCTTGGATATGATTATGAAATAACTTACAAAAAGGGGAAAGAGAATGTTGTTGCAGATGCGCTTTCACGGCTACCCAAGCAAGCTGAATTTTTGGTCATTTCACTTTCAACTAGCAACATCCATGAGGATATTAAGAGGGAATGGTAGGAAGATCCAGAGACTCATTACAGTTGGGACTCAAAAGAATTACGTTATAAGGGACGCATTGTGCTTGTGCCAAATTCTACTTGCATCTTCATGAGCAGATTTTGGACAGAGTTATTCTAGATGCAGGACACTAAATTGAAAAGGAGTATGGCGTATCACCCATAAACTGATGACCAAATGAAAGTGGTGAACACGTGCTTGGAGATAGCCCAAAGCCACCCACTAAATATGACTACCTAAGGAGAACTCCATACCCAATCGAGTGCCATTATTGATCGACGGATCGTGACTCGACGACGACGACCCACTACTGAATTGCTAATACAATGGGCGAACTTACTAGCAGAAGGTGCCACTTGGGAGAACTATGATGACTTGAAGATTAAATTCCCAAAATTCATGGATTGTCAGCCTCGAGGACAAGGCTGATTTGAAGAGGGCGGGTCTATTAGGACTCTAGCTAGGAGAGTCCTAATTGAGAGAGGTATTCATATAAAACCTACATAAACTGACCCCTATTAAAGAGATGAAGAGGTCGGCTAAGGTTTGGAGGTTATTTCTTAGAGAAGAATTATGAGTTGTAAAGGAATAGGAGTCTTGAGTAGGAGTCCTATTAGGAGTTAGGGTTTAGAAACCCTATAAATAACAATGTATTCATCCCCTTTTGATAAGCAATAGATGAATCTTTTCTGCAACCTTTGAGTAGCAACTTGAAGGGAGAAACCCCTATAGAGTTCCAAGAAGGTCGATCCCCTAAACAGATTAACCCCAAGTTTAAAATTTATAAGGATTCTAACATAATCCTTTATAGAATATAGTGTTATATGAAATCATTGTTTAAATTATTTGTTTGCTTTAGCAGATGGAAGCACTAGTAAATATAGTAAACGATAAATGAAATCTTTTATAAAAACACACCATTAATCAAAATAAAAGAAAAGAAAGCCTTCTTTCATATAGTGATATCCATTCTTAGAAGTAATTTGGATTTTTTTTAAATTAAAAGTATGATTTAGAGAAAATAAAAATGTGGAGGCTTTTTTAAAAAAATGAAAAAAGGATTTTTTTTCTGAGAAAATCATCCAAATTTATTCGTTAAAAGCTTAGGTTGTCTATCTAGAATAATTGAATTTGAAGGACTCAATTAGAATATCTCGAAAAGTCAACGATCACAATTTGACGGCGGAATCGTATCCGTGACAGTCTCGCGGATGTGGCCACGTGTTCTGTGACTTGCCTAATTATCTCGATTAAAAAAATAAAAAAAAACTGCAAGTGCAAGAAATGAAAAAGAAACGGGGAAAAGGTCGAAGCCGTGCCCCGAATCTCCTTCCGATCCGACACTCGCGTTCTATTTCGTACATAGAAATCGAGAGCGAAACGAGGAAAAAGAAGGGAAGGCAGGGGCAAGGTAAAGCCGATTGATCGAAGGAACGATAGATCACGATCGAAGACCACGGCATCATATGCGGCGACCGGTAAAGCTCTTTCTCCCTTTTTTCACCTTGCTTCGCGTAAATTTCACCCTTGCTGATGCTGTATCTGTAATTTGCATCCATCAGCGAGATCTGGATCGGTAATTTGTGCAGGAGGAAGCAGAAGAGGATTTAGGAGATGAGGAAGAAGCTCGGTACTCGGTTCCCTGCGGTAATTCCCCCTTATTTGACCATTCGTCTTTTTCCGTCGTTTGGAACGACGGATTCGCTAGGCTTTCTTATAATTTGAGGGATTTTTGTTGGATGTGTTGTTTGATTTGTGAATCGGTCGTTTCTTCTGTGGGATCTCTGATTTGCCTCATGGCTCGTTTGATCGAGGAGGCCCTAAATTAGGTTTTCATTTTCGGTCCTCCAATATCGTTGATTATGGTTTTTTTCTCCATTAACCATGAGCGCATTGAGAGCATGTGAGTTTATAGGACTTATATTCTGTATACTGGATCGGATGCTATATGAAGTATTTTAGGGAACTATTGTGGTGCTGCATGTCAGAATAATAGTCAAATAGCCATCGGTTGGGGATTAAATTAGCCAGTGAAGAAACTGAACAAGTGAGTATGTTTTCAGCCACTGACACGGTGATGCCTAGGGTTGCAACCTTTGCTGATATGTCTGACGCACATGAGGTGGATCATTGTATGGTGGTAAAGAAACATGCATGTGGTGAACAGTGTTCAATCTTTCTTTTGTATGGTAGGACTGCTTTTGGCTTTTAGTTTAACCTTATGTGCTTGAATAATCCTAAGGTCTGAGCAATGTGTTCTATCCAAAAGATCCATCCGACAGGCCATCAGATTTTTAATTTAGATAGCTTGGTTTCCTTGGATGCTTCCCATATATTGGGAAGCATAAATAAAATACACAGCCTTTCCATATCAGTGCAAGTTATTGATTCCTTTTCTGTGTCAGTGATGGACTGTCGGCAACAATCCTTTGCTTCTTTCTATATGTACCTAGGATTTAAATGTACTGTGTTACAATTGAATGCATATACTCATAACATTATTTTGTAATTCTGATGATTACTAAGTGAACCTTTTTCTTCATCAATTGTCTCACTTCGGATATTTCTTATAATTAGATTTAGTCTTAATTGATTTCTTGACAATCAATGAATTCATGACATTAATATTTGGTGTCTTATGGATTATGTTTGCTTCCCTGTATTGTGTTGTCCATGTTTGTAGATGTCATGGTGCAAGCACACCATTAGCTTCTGGTATATTAGGTAAGTGTCTTTCAGGATTGATCATTGTGTGTCATCACCTCCCACTTATCCTATACATTTAAAAATTTATTGTTTAAAATTTATTGATCTTTAGTGCAACGGTTTATCCTGGACCCAACTTATCAGAACAAATTATTTTTTCGGCTTACTTTTGTGATTTAGATGATTGTTTCTGAAGTTACTTCAATGAAGTATCACTAAAGGATGATTTTTCATGGTTGTTGTTGTATATGATCTTTTAGAGGAAACCACTTATTGTACTTTCTTTGTTTAACATCCTAATGCCATTGGTAAAATAAATTGGTGCTTTGTCTATGGTGTTGTCATTTGAGCAATGAGTTGGAACTGATGTCTTTTGTTTTATTTTTGCTTCAACAGTCACGAATAAAGAAGATAATGCAAGCAGACGAAGATGTTGGCAAAATTGCATCGGCTGTGCCTCTTCTTGTTTGTAAGTTTTTGAGCAGTTCTAGTCACCATGCAGTAGAATACTCTTTTGTCTCTGATGAAGTACTTGTATCTCATTATTTAGTTTACAAGAGATGAACTTGCATTATTGTTTCTGCTCCCTTATTGTTCTTTTGAAGGATCCATTTCTTCGTATCTCCTGTGCTTTGCTTTGACATTACTATGATAGTTGATCGGGTTTGTGATGACTTATATCTCTTGGCTAGATTTCTGTTGTACTACTAGCTGTCAACAACTTTTCTACTAGCCACTTACCTGCTTCAGCTTGTGCACTAATGAATAATGAGGATTTCTCATGGAAACCAGTAGCTGTAAAAATTTCGAACCTTAATGAAACATAAATGTATGTTTCATTTCTGTTCCTTTGCATATCCAGTTCATTTGACATTCAAAAGATAGAAGGCTTAACTAGAAATTCTATAGTTGACTAATAAGGCATGAATGCTCCAGAAGTCCTGTGACTGCTACCGTCGACCAAAATTCGTTTAGTGGGGGGCCAATACTTTTCACATTGGCTTTCATAAGTTGACCATCATGGACCTTCGAATGATGGCGCTGTGCTGAGATCATTTGCAACTTAAATCAAGTTGTATTTATCATGATATAGTTAGCCTCCTCTAACAATACCTGCTGAGTTTTGAGCCATATCTTGCCTATAATTGGCATTTCATTTAAAAAAAAGAATCCAAGTTTCAGAAATTGTTGCAGTTGTATTGTGTGCCCAATTTGGCAAAAACCTATTTTCTTAATGTTTTATAGGTGCACATGTATCTATTAGATGCATAAAATCAAGACCGTATGATTACTGCATGTTTTAACTTGACTAGGCCTTTAATTTATTACTGAAGAGAACAAGTACATGGAACCATGCTGAATCTAATGAAGTTGCAATTTACTTTGCCTATATATTGCATTAGTGACATTTCAAGAGAAGCCAATGTTTATATCATGAGGAACTATGATTGGCAACTTTCTTGCCAGGACAATCAAAGGGAATCATTTGATTCTCTCTTCTTCTTTTTTTCTTCAGAAATATGAGTAGGTGATTGGTTAATATTCATCTTGGTATGTGATTTTTATTTCACTTGTGTGTCTTGTGATTTTTTGCTTTTACTTTCTGCAAGTTACTGCAATAAAGTTCCGCTTTTTCAGTATGTGCATATCGTGAAAGAACAAGGAGAGCTCTGCCAATACTTTCTGTTCTTATCTTTGAAATATTGTAATTTTTATCTTTTATTTGTGGAAGTGGCAACCATTTTATGAGTGGCTGATGTCTTCTTTGTTGACTGACTGACAGCAAAAGCTTTGGAGTTATTCTTGCAAGATCTTTGTGACAGGACATATGAAATCACCCTTCATAGGGGAGCCAAGACATTGAATTCGTCACACTTGTAAGAAAATTCACACCTTTTTTTTCCTTAGTGAACTTGCAGTTTCATATTTAAAATTCAGCAGATTTGATTATTGCTATCATATCTAAGGAACAATTATTAAGTTGTCTAACCTGGTCACTGTTTTTAGTTTTATGATAAGTTTAACAAAGGATATCGGGAGTGAAATATTAGTACTTGGATTTGCTTTATTTTTGTACTATGGTTGCATTCTCATCTGAAAATTTGATGTTAAACATGATGGTCGTCAATGTTTGATATTTGAATATGACTAGAAAAATAAGATGAGTTAAGAATGTCGTACATAGTACATGTGCAGTAAACATGTATGGTTGACTTACGTTGCACAAAGTGTTTATTCAAGAATAAGCACCAGGAAGCATGCTTGTAGAAACAATAATTTCCGAGGTGCCATCAGGAACTTTATGTATATGTGCAGTAAACATGTACAATTGGCTTTGCATAAAGAGTTTGTTCGAGAAAAGTGATAGGAAGCATATGCTTCTAGAAATGAATCTCAATATCTGAGTCGCTTTCAGGAACTCTATAAGAAATGGTAGGTCTGAATGCCTGGGAGTGAGCACATGGGAGTTAATCTGTGATTCGCAAATGTGGGACAGTGAGTTGGGGTCGGAAACTTACATGTTATGGATACATTAAATTCATGGAACTAATATAACTTGTCCATATTGGTTCTGCTTTGAGACCAGTTGGGATCAGTTACTACCTTGGCTTTGGCATGCATGTTGTTTCCACATTGCATTACTTGTTAAGTAGGCCTTCACTTGGATGCCTTCTGGGAAAAAATAATTTGCTTCTTTGAAGATTCAGCACAATGAAACTCAATGCAACCCTTTAACCTACTTGTCTAGAGATCCTCGAAACTTTTGGTGTTAACAGAAATCAGAAGTGGATCTGGAAGTCTTAAGTGATTTTATGAAGTTGTTGCATTTGTATTTGATAATGATTATTGCAGTTGCTGATGACTTGTTCACTTTGTTTTGTTGGTTGAGAAATATTATGTGATAAAAGGGCAGGAAGAGCAAAGACAGCCAGGTTAGAAATATTAGTGATCTTGATGATTATTTGATTAATGGATGTGGTCTTTAATAGAGCTAAACAGTTGGAGAAGATTCATTTATCCAGCTTTAGTTATGCAATTCAATTGGTATTAATTGCACAATAAAAAGAGATATATGTTCAAAAATGAGGTGACCTTATGGTAGGGGATGTTTTCTTTTTTTTTTCCCAAAGAAACTAAACTTGATTAACTATATCAAAGGATTACAAAAGACACTCCTAGCATCAGAGTGGATCAAAAAACTCAGCCAAGAGGGCCACTCCCCTCTTTATAAAAATAAAAGATTGAGACTCCCTAGCATACCTGGCCGACCAATTGGGCACCTCATTACCCTCCCTATACACATGGAAAGGTTATATACATCAAAACAATCCAACACAGCCCAAATATGAAGAATAACATTTCTAATGGACCATGGAACATGCAAAATGTGTTTTAAAGTATTGATAAGGATCAATGAATCGGATTTCACATATACTCGCCGAAATCTCTCCGCTACAACCGCTTGCAATCTAGCCATGACTGCCACAACCACTTGCAATCCAACACATTCCCTTTCTCCAAAAACCTACATCCAACAAAAATAGGCTTGGCACTCACACTGCATAATATAAAACCAGCACCTCCCCCTGGGTGGTGACCTAGAGTCCCAGTTCACCCCCCAAATCAGCCCCTTTAATGATCCATTCACCCATACACCATGAAGGAGCAGGCAAATTAAGATGAAGTTTTTAGTTCGAAAGCTGCCAAAAGGAGATGAATAATTAGCACAAATAAGAAACAATGCTCAAGAGAATCAGGGGCATCAACACAAAGAGGACAAAGGAATGATCCACCAATCCCCATCTTGACAAATCTCTTAGACAAGGGGAGGCGGCTGTGTAAAAGCTTCCAGCAAAACACCCTAATACGAGGTATCGATGGTAGCTTCCACAACCGGCCCCACCAATCCCCTTAGCCAACCCAGCCACACTGGTTAGGGAGGAGAAAAGCATAAGCAAATTTTGTAGAAACAGTCCCATGTTAATCGGGCTTTCAAAACCAAAAATCACCACATTGCGCAGGAGAAAGGTCCACCTGACAGATTTTCAAAACTCGCTCCTCACCAAAAAACACATGCAGTTTATTATGTGCGTAATAATTGAAGTTTTATGCTAAACCTATCTATGAACTGATCTTATTTTATAGCAAATTCTTTTATTCTATCTTACATATTCTCTTTAAAAAATTAAACAAGTTTGCAGCTGATTGGAACAGTGGAAGTCATTAGTAGCAGTTCGTCATTGTCTTTTTCTGACCTTTACAGAAAACAGTGTGTGAAGACTTACAATGCTTATGATTTCTTAACTGGTGTTGTCAACAAGGTACCAAACCTTGGTGGCATGGAACCTTGTGAAGATGAAAAAGGAATTTGTCGAAGAAGGTAATTTGTTAATCATGTTCATCTTCAACCATAGTACTATTTCTATGAATAATGAATTACTGACTGCCATAGAAAACGGTCAGGAAGACACTACCACATGGTGATGAAGTTGAGAGCAATGAGGATCTCCAGTCAAGGTCCTCTAAGATGGTAGTATATTTGCTCGTATTTGCTTGATTTTTCTGCAAAGTAATTAGATCTTTTCCTTTTTCTGATATCTGACTTTATGACAGGCTATGACAAATGCTAATGTTAACCCTAGAGGACGTGGAAGAGGCAGAGGAAGAGGTAGAGGACGACCACCTACAAAGCATAGAGATGTAGGATATGTGAAGTATGAGGATGACAGCAGCATGTTTGGTGAACATGATGAGGCCCCCTCGGCATTGCCAGGTCAGCATGAAGATGCAGAGAAGGAAAGCACTCATCAGAGTGAACATCCTTCCTCGATTGCAGCTACAGATGTAGCTACAACTTCACCCATGGAGACTAAGCAAGAACAGCACCCAGCTTGGCCTGTCCCCGATGGAGTAGGCAGCATCGGCATAGAACCATCAAGACTTGTACAATTAACAATGCAGATAGATGAGGACGAGGATTATGACAAAGAAGATTAGAGAATATGATTTCCCAGATTTTACTAACAACGTTATCTTGTTCTGTAAATAATTTCATACTGCACATTTTGGCTATTCCTTATGTCCAGCGCGCTAGTGGAACCTGGGTCATATACGAAACTGATTGATGGTTCATGTCTAATGCTGGATGTAATGCTATAGTAGCATTTCTATTAATCTTTAGGTTTGTCAAGACAATAGGTCACTGGCAGATTAGTGTTTTGTGTTGTAATGGATTTTTCAATAGTTTTAGGTCACTGGCAGATTAGTGTTTTGTGTTGTAATGGATATTTCAATAGTTTTCTAATTGTTTCCTAGTTCTTGAAACATTTTATTTAAATACATTGAGCAGAAAATAGTGATGAAATTAATCATGATCAAGGGTTAACACTCTTTTATAAGTGACTAAAAACAGTTAAATAATTTTGTGAGAAAAGAGTGGAAGCATACAATTATAATTATGTTATTATGTGAAATAAATTTAATATCAAAATATGAAATTAAATAATAATAAATCAAGATTAAGATGTTTATCTTTTGATGTCATTTAGAATATTTTTATTTGATTTATAAAATATTTTTCTTGGTTTGATACAGAAACTATTATTTTTTTTTATCCTAGATAACTATAAATGGTATAATATGGATTAGAGGGAGATGCGGATAGATTCTATATAAATGATAGAAAGTATTTCTTAGTTTAAAAAAATGATTAACAGAGTTCCTCACATCATCTATAAATCTTATTACGAATTTTCTTTCTATTAATCGATAATCATAATTAAAAATTAATAAAAATATAATATATCTTATCAATTAAACAGGATCATATAACTTAATATTGTTTCACATGGTTCATTAATTGATAAAATATAAAATAAATAAAATAAAATTTAAAAATAATTTTATATAATTAGATTTTTAAATTTTTAAAAAACATTTTACACATGATTATGAATTTTAAAATAAGTTAATAAATCTAATAAATATAATAATACTTCATTAATTTATTGGTCTTTCATAATATAGTCCATAATAATCCTTATAATTTTTCTTCTTAAAACAATCTCGTTATTATATTCAACTATAATATATATACACATAAATATATACATGATAACAAAAATAAGTAATTTTAAATAAAATAATAATATAAATAATAATATATACTTAAACATATATCATCATATTTTTTATGGGTTGCTCACAAGCTCCATTATAAGAACATGTTTTTTAAACATTTAAGATTGTAAAAATTTAGTAAGTAGATCATCAATCATCAAAGTGGTGATTAAGTTCTCAATGGTCACTTGTTATTTTCGAACACTTTCTCTAACCACAAGTACTTTATCGCAATATGCTTGAACCACTTGAGTACTCATTATTCTTAGAGAAGAAAACTATTACAGTATTGTCTTAAAATATCTTTAGTGATATGGTAATTAAGTCAATCACATTAAGTCCTGAGATAAAATTCTAAAATCATAAAGCTTAATTTATGATTTTAAAACATATCACAAATTTAGCTTTCATTATTAATGATGCAATAAGTGATTACTTTAGAAGAAATTGTCCCTTCAGCTAACATGAATATGAATCATGAAATAGACTTGCTATCGTCGAGATAATTTGTAAAATCTGCATATGAATATCCCATCATTTCAAGCAAATCTAATTTTCTATATGTGATCATGTAATCGTTTGTCCATTATAGACATATCATCACTTTCTTTTATAATTTTTTTAATATTTTATTATTATATTATTTTGATATCTACCCAACATTTCGTCTACAAAACTAATATATGATCTTGTATATGTTTGAGCATATAATAGACTTTTAACTATGTATGCATAAGAAATATCCTTCATTTGATTCCTTCTTAAGTCATTATTGGGACATAGACTTTGATTGAATTTTTTATCTTTATTTATAGGTGATCACTAGCTAAATAAAACTACATACTAAATCTCTCTGAAACTTCTTAATCAATATATATTTTCTGAGATAGTTCTAATAATAATAGAGATCTATTTCTAAATATCTCAATACCAATAACATAAGTTGTCTCATTCACATATCTCATTCATATTAATTATCTTAAAATTCATAGTAAGAAATATCTTAGTTTTGTATAATAGACTAAGATTATTACTTATAAGGAAAATATCATTCATATATAAGACCAATATAATAAGCTTACTCTAATTGGCCTTCATATATATATATATATATATATATATATA
>LVTN01000050.1:644399-706644 GCA_001649415.1 Musa itinerans | reverse complement strand
TATATATATATATATATATATATGTGTGTATCAATAATATTTTTCTTAAATTCAAAGGAAGTAATGATATCATAAAATTTTATATACTATTATTTCAAGATTTATTTAAGATCATCAATGGATTTCCTAAAGTTGCAAGCCTAACTTTTCTTTTCATTTTCTAAGAATCCTTCAAGTTGTTCCATATAGATTTTCTCATCTAGATCCTCATTCAAAAATACTATTTTAATATCTATTTCGTTAGAGAAAATGTCTCGTTATAGTTGATATCTCCTTTTTAAGAAAATTTTTTGACCATAAGCTTGCTTTATATTATTTGATATTGCCCTTTGAATCAAGTTTCACCATAAGAACTTATTTTCAACTGATTCTTTTATAATTATTGAGTAACTCAATGAGTTTTCAAATATTATTTTGGTTTATCAATTTTAACTCTTCTTTTATTGCATCATATCACATTTTATGATCGTTACTTTCCATGACATATGAAAATGATAAGAGTTCCCTTTTGATTCCTATGTCATAATCTGATTTTTGTCGATATATCACATTATCATCAGTAATGATAGGTCTTATTTATCTTTAATATCTTCTCAAAAATAATATTTGTTATTTAGCGATTTGAAAAACAACAACCTCTCAAAAGAAATGATAAAGGAGCATCAACTTGCATCTCTTCAATATCAAAATTAATATTTTAAGATATTTTTACTCTTATTAATTTTATCATTTTTTAAGAATCTTAAATTACTAGATTCTACGTTTCTCATGATTAAGGTAATAAAATTTATATATATTGAATTTTTCTGAATAATCAATAAAATAATAAAAAATAATTCTTGTATCATTTGAATTAAAGATTGTTATCTCTATACAACAATTGTAAATATATAGATAACTCAAACTAAATTTACTACTAGTCCATAACTCAAATGAAGTTGATAGAACTGACTTACTATAAATCTTGTTTAAGATATATATAACTATCCTAAGAGCTTCACCCACACATCGACTCAAGTACAAAGAAATAACTCATCATACTCCCAATTATGTCTATAATTATATTATTTTATCTTTCAACAATGTCATTCTATTATGCAATACTTGATAAGGCATATTGAGTATAAAGGACCAAGATTCTGATCTGACTCATCATATTTATCATAAAATTTACTTCTCCTATCAGATTTGATAATTTTACTTTTATATCTAAATATCTATCAAATTCATTTATATGCATTTCAATAGTATCAATAGCTTGAGACTTTTTATGTATAGATACATATAGTTATATCTTGATAAGTTATCTATAACTATGATAAAATATCACTTATTACTGAAACAAAAAATATGAAGTGATCAACATATATCAATAAATAATCTTAAATATTTTTTTTTCTTCTTGTGGTATTATTTTTATGTGCTTAGTTTATCTTCCTTTAATGTAATCTATATAAAAAAATTTAGTAAAATCTAAATCTTTCATAATATTATTCTTTACCAATATTTTGATTCTTTTCTTGGAGAAATATCTCAAATATCCATGTCACAAGATAGAAATTTTCTTATTATTAAAATTATATTTCGATCCAAAATTTGATTACAAGATCACCAATGAATTTGTAAGCTTAAGACTCAAATTAATTTTATATAAATCATTTCAAAATCAACTTTTATTGAATAATAAAATATACTAAGTTTGCCACCACTAAAAGAAATATAATATAATAACTCATCAATTTTAGATAGAAAAATTAAATTTTTAGAATTCATAAAAATATAATGTATGTTCGCAAGATCCCTTAGATTACTCATCCTTAGGTATGAGCGATAAGTTCTCTTTTTTTTAAAGATTATTTCTCATAACGATAATTTTTTAATGTTCTTTTGGTTTCGAGTTAAAAGAAATATATGCATATTATTAGTAATACGAGTTAAAGTACCAAAAACAATCTACAAAGTATTAAAAAAAACCTCTGTAATATTTAATTTAAAACATACAAAGATCAAGTATATATATATTTTTTCAAACTAAGTGTTATGTAGTCCTTTTTATATGTTATTTCTTACCAAAATTTTTTTTTTTGCTACAAAGGCTTTATTTTTTATTAGTCTTGCTTAATATTTCGAAACCTAACAAATTTAATTTGTGGATAATACTTGAATCTTCTTTTCCTTTTACCAACTCCTATAGTAGTAACCAAAACATTATAAGATCTTTTTTTCTTAAACTTAATTCTTCCTAAATACACATACTAATGAACTCATTCAAGTATCATTTATCGTTATTTGTATTGTATTGAATCATGAATAGGCTAAACTAAGGACGAAAAGAATTAGTGATGAACTGCATGAGAAAAAAATTATCCATGTTTATGTCTAATGCTTTAAGTTTTATAGCTTTGTCAGTTATATTAAGAATGCGATCTTGAATTCTTCGAGTATCATTATACTGAATCGTAGTAAATTCTTTCATTAATATATCAATTAATAACTTATTAGTATATTTAAACTTGTCTTCAATAACTCTCAAATATTTTTGTGCATTAGTTGCTAATGGTAATGAAATCTTGATGTTATTTACAATTGTTATTCTTATAAACATTAGACTAAGTTTATTAGTATTTTTCTAACATTCATTTCATTAATTTATTTTATGGTGCTTTTATCAAACAAGCCTACTAGCCCTTCAATAAATAATACTATATCAAGATGTAATATATCAAAAGATATAATATTGTAATAATAATTTGAATCAATGAATGTAAGACATTAGAAGTATGAGAATACATACAAAGAAGTATAATTGTAAAGTATAAAATAATATTAATATTTTAAGTTTTTAAAATATAATAACTATTAATATCATTCAAAATTTACTCGTATTGATATATCTAGTGTTCATTCATATCATCGTTGTAAAATAATATTGTTATCTTTGATATACAATCCTAAAATAATATCATCAAACCTAGTCATATAATTATTTAAAATAGATTCTCTTTTAGAATTATCTAAATCTCCTAATTATATATACCATTATAAATATTATTTTTAATATTATTTAAAAATATTTTTTAAATATAATTTTATAAATCATTAATCCATACTACTTTAGTGACTCCATGACTAATATAATAATACAAAAATATTTTAAAATATCTTATAGATATAAAATATTTATTATAATTTATATCTCATAAACCTATCATGCCACTTTAACAACTATTAATCAGATAATACTTAAAAATATAAATTATAAATAATATTTACTAAGTTCTTATTAATCTAATTTATACAAAAATAATTTAATAATAATATTATAATAACCATAATAATTATTAAATATTAATCAATATAAAAGAAAACATATATAATTATTATAATCATGATAAAATAAAGATCATGCCTTTGTTAAAAAATAAATATTATTTCATAATTTTAAGCATATGTATATGAATAACTAAATAAATATTTAAAAATAATAATTTAAATTTAAATATCATAAATAATAAAATTTTATCAATATTTCATATGAAAAATTATTAAAAAATTAATACTTTATTTTTTAAAATATCATATGAAATCTTAAATTAGACATATTAATCCTTTTTAATCGGACAACCCAAAATTGAGCTATCAAAAGTAAATATTAATCCAATTACGTCAGCCAAAAATAAAATTGATCTGGATCAAATTTAGATTTTGACAAAAGTCAAAATCAAAATCCAATCAAAATCTCAAATCAGATCAAAATTAAGCTATTGGTCAAACATTTAACCAAGGCAAGTCAAAATTAGGTCAAAAACCAATTTGGACATATCTGACCAAATAGAACTTTGACGAGAGTAAAGTTCAAAATTAAGTTTGCTCGATCAAAATAGAACTTTGACCATATCAAAATTAAATTGGGGAAGTTGACCGGGTCAAAATTAGGGCTTTCCCCCAATGGAGCAGTCGCATGCGATTTCTCACCGCCGCTCTCCGTCGTGCACGACGTCTGCACAATCCCTCATCGGCGATCAACAGTGTTGCACCGCCGTCTATCCTACGCGTCGTCGCTGCCAACATCATTGCGACGCCCATTGCCAGCGAAGGAACACGGTGAAGTGTCGTTCCTCGTTGCAGCGTCATCTTTGGCCGAGGACAACCCTGCCGCGACGCTGTATCGTCGTTGGGCGTCGCCTCCGTCACCATCTGTCCCCAATCGAACGACGGCGATGCTGTTTGCGGCGTCGACTGTGTGCCGATGTCTGTCGCTCGCATGCGTTATGAAACCTCACAGCCCTCGGCATTGTTGACCGCGACCAACGCCCGAGTACAGCACTCGGCCACGATCAAGTGCGCGGCCGAGTCCCACTTGTGGCACTGTTCCGCAGAGATCCTCACCACCAACTCCTGCGATGCACGACTTCATCGCCCTCGGCCGCCTGCAATGCCCACAGCCCTCAATCAGGTCGCCGCCCGCTTCTGACCACAGCTACAACACAGGAAACCCAATCCTTATTCCGTGGGCAAGGAAACCTTCGTTTTCTCAGAAGGAAAGATAAACAACCAGATCAATAATACTTTTCATTAGCAAATGATATTCACAAAGAAATCTAAATACTATATATATATATATAATTTATTATATAAAATATTAATTTAACTCTAATATTAATTATAAACATAAAATTATAATCATATTATTATGTAAAATAAATTTAATAAAATTTAAAATCAAATAATAATATATCAAGATTAACATACATGCCTTTTGATACTATTAAAAATATTTTTATTTGATCCGTATAACTCAATAATACCAATCAAGAGAATTAGAGTTACCTTCAGCTTTCTTCTTATCATTATAAATACTATGAGTAATGGAATAGAACATATAACATATATAGGAGGTCATATTTATTTATAAATGAGAATAAAAGGTCTAAGATATGTGATTATGAGAGTCTTTCTTATCAAAATCATCTCCTAAAAAAATTTATATAATCTAACAAACAAAGAGGACTTGATTGATCCGAGGATGGAGAACAATTCATGTAACTTCACTTTGTTTCTAGAGTTTTCGATTTATAAAAAATATAATATATCTTATCCAATTAAATAAGACGACATCGAAACAAAGAAGACTTATAGATATAAAGATAGATAGCAATTGATATAACTTACCTTTTTCTTCTTCTTCTTCTGCAATTGATATAACTTGCCTTTTTCTTCTTCTAGTGAAGATTTTGTATCTTGAAAAGAATCATGAAATTCAATTTGCTCTTAGTTTTTTGATGTTGAAACTGAACTAGCACAAGGTTTGGACCCCACTAGATTGTGAAGATGGTACCGAAGTCGCAAAGGTAGCAATCAACAAGGAAAGCGTTTGTTTCCTAAAAATCTCCAAATACAACAAAATAGTTTTTCATGGTTTTAGTATTAGTCCAGATGGATATTTGTGAGCGTGAGAATTCTAAACCTTCTGTAGCTCAGATTAGTGACCCTTGATGTGCAATTAACAGGTGCACACTGGCATATACTTGTAACCTGTGGAGCTGCTATGGGTGGAAAGTAAGTGTTTCCACAGGAATTCGATGCAAAATTTACCTCTCAACCGAGATGGATAACATAGATCATATATCATTCTTTCGAATAACGAGAAACAATGGATGCAACAAAGATTTTGAGCGCACAACAAAAATATATTCTGACAAAAAAATAATAAGCTAACAGAGATCTTACTGAATGAATATTTATTGAATTCATTTTCGCTAATACTGACGACCATGAACTATGCAAGATTATCTGGTCCTTCGGCTGTTCTATAATTCATACTGGTTTTATCGATTGAACCACTCCACTTCTTTATTCGAGAATCTGCTTCCATTGCCTGATATGATCAAGACACGGTCAGATGTCTGTCACAGAGAGAGAGAGAGAGAGAGAGAGAGAGAGAGAGAGAGAGAGAGAGAGAGGGAGAGAGAGAGAGAGAGAGAGAGAGAGAGAGAGAGAGAGAGAGAGAGACCTCCTTGTTCCAGTTTGTAGCCACTGTCATGGCTACAATTATCATGGTCTGCAAGACTACTCCCGAAAGCATCCCACTCCACATCCCCTGCGTTTAATGAACTCGACTCAATAAGAATCATTCACAACAAAGCAAAGGATCGGAGGAGGAAACATAAACCACCAGGGAGACCCTCTTCCAGCTTGTGACATGTATACCTGAACTCCAAAGCCAAAATGGAACGCCAGTAAGCAGCCCACGGGAATCCCAAACGCGTAGTAACACCCCATGTTGACGTAAGCCACCAACCATTGCCACCCAGCTCCTACTGCAACACCTGCAATCCTGAACTGGATTAGCTCTCTCTCTCTCTCTCTTTTACCTCAAGCATATTAGTCAAAACCTCTTCATTTTTTTTAGCACAGATTCCTGATGCTTCTTGTAGCAGTTGGGATCAGAACTGCCTCGCTTGCATCAAATTCTTTGATTATGAACGATATAGATCTTCACCATCTGCTGTACTCTGCACTTAGTCTTCACGAGCATATGAGGGCGATGGGTGAATTCCTACCTGTTAGGACTGGCTGAACACTGTTGAAGAGGAGTGTGAAGGAGAAGATCACCGCGAGACTTGAGACAGCACGGATTACGTCGGGGCTGTTGGTGAAGGGAGTCCCATACACATCTTTTAGAGCCAAGACGAGGGTAAAGAAGAAGAGTCCCAGCGTCAACGACGACATAATGACGCATACTATCGCAAACTTGGCTGCTCTCGGCCTTCTTGCTCCGAGCTCATTTGATATCCTCACGCTATGCCATTACCCAAACCAAACATCTTATGGTAATTAAGCCTCTTGTGCTTCGAAAACAAAGGGAAGTGAGTATATATTTACCTGATTGCAACATTGAATCCGAAGAACACCATGAACTCCCAACCATTAATGTTGGTGCTGCCAGTGCAAGACAAATAATTGAGAATCAAGCATTAGCAATTGGCTACGTCTATGATCATGTATCTACGAGTAACTCACCAGATAGATACGGCGGCCACAGCTATCTGAGCATTCTCCAAGCGGCCCACTAAGACTATGATGATCATGTAGTACCAGAACTCCAAGCTAGAAATCGTAGATGAGTAATGCAGCATGATTGAGATAGCAACGACTTGGTGCAATGCATTAAAGATGAGAGGTTTACTCACCACAGCATGATAGCAGATCCTATTGAGAGCCAGGCGAATGATCCTAATCCCCTGAAAGCCCCCCAGCTGAAGCCATTCCAAGCACCAGGGCAGTAACCCATGGCAATGTAGCCGAACTGTGCGAGCACCACGATCCACCAAGCTATGTTGAGTGAGGTTGCCGCACCGACGAGGCCGAGCTTGAACTGGACTATCAGAAGCCAGCTTAAGCAAACATGGAACACGAGGGCGATCGCCGCCACCACCGCCATGACCATGACCTTGCTCTGGGCCTGCAGGAACTTGGATATGGGGAAGTTGAGGCCGTAGGCGAAGAGCTGAGGGATCATGTACAGGGAGAACCTCCCGGCGAGCTCCGCGATATCCGCGTCCTGCTTGAACAGACGAAGGATGGGCGCCGCGAACAGGTAGACCGGCAAGAGGCAGGTGCACGTGGTGAGAAGGATGACCCAGGACCGCTGCATGTAGACGCCAAGCATGTGGAGCTGCTTCGCGCCATAGGCCTGGCCGCACAGAGTCTCCAGGGCGCTTCCCATGCCCATCTAGTACAACTCAGAGATGTTAAGTCTCCATTTCAACGACGCTCGATTTGACACCGTAAAAGATGACGATCACAAGCAAAGGGCACAATGCCAAGTGCATTGCAGGTACAGAACAGCTATGTAATTTCCGTCTCTGCTGGACTATACAGTGAAAGGGGAGGGGATCGCAAGTTCTTACAATAGTTGATCGTTATCTGGATGACTAAACTTAGAAAATAAAAGAATTTGAGGTGCGTTGATGACTTAGAGATATTATTTTCATAATAAAAGATAAAATGTTAGAGCTTAATATTCATCTCTTTCATCATAGTAAATTATTTTAATGATAGATTAAAAAAAAATCATCATCTTTATAAATTGATAGGATATAACTATCTATATTTAGTGAAGCAATCAACGAAAATTACATAAAATTTAAAATTATCATAAAAAATGGTTGAGGTAGTGTCCCAGACATCAATATAAATAATTTTAAATAACTTAATGTAAGATATAAAAAATATTTCAAAAGGTACTATGCGACTTTTGTTACTAATATAAGTATAATTGCAACTCTATTTGATTTGAAGGTTGAAAGGGAATAACGAGAAATTAGCTGTTATTGAATGAAGGATCACAAATGACCATGACGATAATGTCACACATCAACTAGAGCAACAACTAAAGTAAGAACGATTGATTGAGTGATTTATGAAGTTGACAATCACTTATATATGTTATCTTTATTCTAGTCTTGGAACAATGATATTCTCATGCTCAGATTCTTTATAAGAAATGAATCAGGAAAAAAACTTAATAGTAGTGTTATATTGTTTGCAGAATTGAAAAACAGAAATAAAGTTTCTTTTGAAATAACGTGCACGCAAAACATAATCGAGTGTAAAAGTGTTTGTGTATGAATTAAGTGTTATGGAACCAGTGTGAGTGATAGAGATTCTATTACCATCACCAATGATAATATCTTCATTGTCTCTATAATTAGTGTAAATGGATAAATTTTATAGATCAAAAGTAATATAATGAGAAGTACCAAAGTTAATAATCATATTGCTTGAGGCTAGTTGTGTATAGTAATAGGCTTAGGTCAATATCGATAAACTTTTACTGTATATCTAATTTTATCATAGAGCTAACAGATGATGTTTTGTTGATTGTTATTATTTGGATGATAGAACTACTGATAGTTGTAGTGATTATTATTGAAATTATTTCTTGAATTATTTACTTTGAAGTTGTCATCAAGAGTTAATAGTGTAATGAATGATGATGGCTTTGTGTGTTACCGATGTATCCAGGATGTATCTTGTTCAATCCCATATTGAAATTCTTGTTTCTTTGATTGTCTTTTCTTTTAGATTTTTGATTAAATTGAATTGTAGTAACTAGTCCTGTCTTCCTCTTTTTTCGTTTCAAATATGTTTCATGATCAATTAACTTGTCATATAATTCTTTAAATAATATTGGTGAGTCATATGCCCGAATTACTATCGTTAGTTTCTTATATTTGTCTCCTAGGCCATCAAGAGTATAAACAATGACTTTTTCATCACTCAGGGAATAACCTATTAAAGTTAATTCATCTTTAATAACTTTTAGATTTTACATATATTCAACAATAGTACTTTCCTCTTGTGTTATTTTTATTTTCATTATAGTAGATAAAAACTTAGCATGCAAGTGTGAGAGTGATTGGCAAAAGTGATTTATAAGTTGGACCATGCTTTGTTGTAATGCTACACGAAGAAATTAGTGGAGTTATAAAGCCAACGATTAAACCTTGAATGACTCGTAGGATAAAATGTTCTTATCATAGTCATAACTTGTAATCAGGATTTATTATTGGAATAGGTTCTCCTAATATTTAAAAGTTTTTTTATGAACAACTAAGAGAGTCATTAATATAGTCTGATTAATCATATCCAAAGAGAAGGTTGGTGAATTGTACTTATCACATGTATAGTTGTTATTTTTGGAAAGTTTGAAGAGGTTTAAAGTTGCTATATTAACATATATAAATCTTGTAAATTAAAATTAATTATTATTTCCTAATAGAATAATAATTGAAATATCGAAGATAAGACATGCTAATAAGATATTGTGATATAAAAGGAGAAATCTAGAACTGATTTGGATGCTGTAAAGATCTGATTTATTGTTGATCTAACGAATGAGATCGAGAAGTGCATAAGGGAGGATCAGATATGTGAAATTACAGACGGTGGAGATATGAGGAGTCGCACGATGCTAGAATCTAAAAGTGGGAAATCAAAATCAAGTGTTAAGAGTGGCTTGATCTGAAGATCTGTAAGGCAGCAGTAAGGAGGGCGAGAGGCTGTGATCAGATCTATAGATTAATTGATCCTATACTTAAATTTTATATATATATATATATATATATATATATATATATCGATTGAGGATTAAAATATATAAAAATATATAAAATTATTATCTGTTATCATCTTCTGTTACCCTCCAAAAGATAATAAAAGCATAAGGACAGGAGTCATCGTCAATTTCTAGGAGTGACAGGGCATATTCTATCCTGCAATTGATGAAAGCAGAAGAGATTGGAAAGAGAAATAGCAGCAAGGTTGATTTGTACTACTCAAAACAATGGACTGGATCCACAAAATCCAAATAAAAGACAGCCGATTCCATGACTTGACAGGATAATATCAGGTTCCAATATACATATTGGATGCATATCCATGCACATAACTATGTCTTACTCTTGTTCTTATCTGGGAAGGTAGAAAGCGCAGGATATTGAGATAAGAAAGAGAGCATGATCTGATCGGTTACATTACCATGATGCCGAAGGCGAGGCCGGCGATGACCATGTTCTCGGTGGAGACGGCATCGAGCTCGAGGGTGGTGAGATGACCTGCGAACACCTGGGTGGTGGCGCCGAGGGAGTAGCGGCAGATGGAGGTGAAGATGGAGGGGCCTGCCAAGTACCACAGCCTCTTGTTCTCCTCCACCCAGTGTTTGTGGAACTGCTTCAAGCTCCTGATCTCCTCCAAGTCTCCTCTTTCTTTGCCGCTCCCAAGCAGAGGCTCCGCCATCTGTTCACTGGCCATATCTCTTCCTCCCATCTCTCCTTTGGGCCTTCTCCTCCTTTTACCAAGTCCTTATATAGCAAAAGGAAGTGGCCACTCTGTGTCTGATCCAATTATTTTTTTTGGCATAAAAAATACATAAAAATCAGAACAAGTGGTGTCGGTTCTTTTAACATATCAGGATAAAACAATTATTTTATAGAATCAAAACTGAATTGTGATTCAAAAATATGCTTTATAGATCCAAAATAAGATTTCGGAATATTTTCATAAAACTTATTAAATCCACTATAATATGCATGAAATCTTATAATAATTAATAAACATATTAACATGAAAGTGTACATGATGAATCAATTAGAATATTTTTTGAATTAATCGGTGATTTCATCTTCCAATTACAAAGTATCCTTAAAAATTTTAGATTTATCCTTAACGGGTGAAGAGAAACTTCATTAGATACTACAACCGAAACCATAACCTTATTTATAGTTATAACTAATGAATCTATAATTATGATTATATTTATAATTGATGAATCTGTTTTATATTCTTAACTTATCGAATCATTAAGTTAGAAATATGACTGATGGTATCAACACAATTAATTTTCATAATAATTATGTCCCTTAGCCAAATATCTTTACTTTAATTAGATCAAATTAATTTTGGCTAATCAAAATAATAGCTTAACACATTTAATTATACATGTGTGACCCTTAAAATTCTAACAATCTCCCACTGAGTCACATATGTATTCTTATAAATATGCTATACTTTATGAGCTCAAAACTTTTGTCATTATTAAACAGGACCTATAAAACAATCTCGTTAATTGGCCATATTAATATAGGACCAAAGCGGTCTTCGCTATATCAATCATAGCTAAACCCATCAATGATCACTAATATTAACATAACCAAATAACATAGATCAATTATAAAATGTGTAGCATGAAAATTACATGAATGTGATCTGTACATGTCAATTTTCAACTGGTCCAACTTTATCTTTATGAGATCATTAATAACTTTAATAGCCATAATGTACAAAGTATAATAAACTGAAGCTTTATTTCTGATAAAAAAATGTCTGTACAAATACATAATCTAGCATAGAACATACAACAAACATATGACAGACTCTCACTAAACTGAAGTTTTCTCAAATTCTGATATACCCATATGAGCAGTATGCTCATGAAAGACCTTGGGTGGTACACCTTTTGTGAGAGGATTTGCCAACATAAAGTTTGTTCCTAAGTGTTATATAGAAATTTATTTACTTTGTATCCTTTCTTTCACAATTAGGAACTTGATGTCAATGTGTTTTGACTTAGTCGAGCTCCTATTGTTGTTAGAGTATAAAACTGTTGATTTATTATCATAGTATATCTTTAGTGGCCTTTCAATCTCTTGTACTATTTGTAGCCTTGTGACAAAATTCCTTAGCCAAATTCCATGATTGGATGTCTCAAAACATGCTACAAATTTCGCTGCCATAGTGGAAGAAGTAATAAGAGATTGCTTAGCACTACGCCAAGAAATCGCCCCACCAGCCAACATATAAATGTAGCCCAAAATGGATTTCCTACTGTCTTGGCATCCAACAAAATCGGAGTCAGAATACCCAATGATCTGATCTTCAATATGTGAGCATATAAACTTTTGTCCTATTTAAATATCTTAGGACTCTTTTAGTTGCCTTCCAATGATTCATTCTAGGATTGCTTAAGTATCTGCCTAACACTTTAACAATGTATACTATATCTGGACGCGTACAAACCTGTGTATACATAGACTCCCTATAGCTGATGCATAGGGAATCTTCTGCATTTCTTGAGTTTCCAGATTTCCTTTAGGGCACTGATTGAGACTGAACTTGTCTCCCTTTGTGATAGGGGTGTCTCTTGATTTGCAATCCTGCATGCCAAACCTCGAGTACTTTATCGATATAGCTCCTTTGTGATAATCCTATAATACCCCGAGATCTATTTTGGTGTATCTGGATTCCTAATACAAAAGAGGCATCACCAAGATCTTTCATCTCAAAATTTCTAGAAAGATCTTTCATCTCAAAATTTCTAGATAGAAATCTCTTAGTTTTGTGCAATATGCCTATATCATTTGTGGCAAGCAGAATATCATCCACATACAATATCAAGAAAATGAATTTACTCCCATTGAATTTGTGATACACGCAATCATCAATAGCGTTTACCTCAAAACCAAATGAGATAATTACTTGATAAAATTTGTAATACCATTGACGGGATGCTTATTTTAGCCCATAGATGAATTTTATTAATTTACAAACCATTTTCTTTAGGTTTCCTGACACAAAGTATTCTGGTTGTACCATATAAATTATTTCATCAATGTTTCAATTGAGAAATGATGTTTTAATATCCATCTGATAAATCTACAAGTCAAAATGTGCGGCTAGAGCCATAATTATCCTAAAAGAGTCCTTCGTTGAAACCAGAGAGAAGGTCTCTTTAAAGTCAATCCCTTCCTTTTGAGTATAGCGCTTTGCTATAAGACATGTCTTATACCTCTCCACATTACCTTTAAAATCCCTTTTGGTTTTAAAAATCCATTTACAACCAAATGGGTTTCACACCTTCTGGTAATGGGATAAGTTCCCAAATTTTATTGTCTTGCATAGATTTATATTCTTGATTCATTGCTTCAATCCACTTATCCGAATTAGAATCCTCCATGGCTTGACGGAAGTTGATTGGATCATCTTCCATTATACCACTGCTTTCTTCATGTTCTTGGAGAAATATCATATAATCATCCGAAATGATACTCCTCCTTTCCCTAATGGATCATCGCAAAGATATTAGCTCTTGCAGCACGGATTTTTGAGAATGTAGAGTTTGTTCCTCATGAATAATTTTCTCGTACTATATGGGAGTTGAAATAACTATATCCTTTTGAGGTACAGATTTTGCCACATTAGTGGCAACTATATGAATCGAATCAGACTGAACCAATTCTTCCTTAAAGGCAAAGTCTTTAATTTTATTTCTCCCCCCAAGCTCAATATCCTCAAAGAATGTAACAATACCTGTCTCAAAAATATTTTTTGATTTGGGATCATAAAATTTGTACCCCTTAGATCGCTCAAAATAACCAATAAAGTAACTGCACATTATTCAGGGTTCCAATTTATTTTCATTAGGCCTATAAGGCCTTGCCTCAACTGGACAACCCCATACACGGAAGTGTCTTAGACTAGGCTTTCTCCCAATCCAAAGTTCATAAGGTGTTTTTGCGGTTATTTTAGTAGGTACTCTATTAAGAATATAAGCTGCAGTTTTTATTGCTTCTCCCCAGAGTGACTCTGGCAAAATAGATTAAGAAATCATACTTCTTACTATGTCCTTAAGTGTGCAGTTTTGTCTTTCAGCTACACCATTCATGTTAGGTGACCCAGGCATTGTATACTAAGGGATAATTCCACACTCCTCTAGGTATAAAGCAAATGGTCCTGGATGTTATTCACTTGAGCTATCATTTCTGTCATAATATTCCCCTCCACGGTCAGATCTGACGCTTTTTATCCTTTTGCTGAGTTGATTTTCAACTTCAGCTTTAAATGCTTTGAACACATCCAAAAGACTGAGATTTTTCATGTATTAGATATAGATATCCATATCTAGAGTAATCATCTATGAATGATATGGAGTATTGTTGACCATTCCATGAAAGTGTAGGAAATGACCCACAAATATCTATATGTATCAATTCTAAGATGTCCGTAGCTCTATATGCACCTGATCTCTTATGTTTGGTTTGTTTACCTTTAATGCATTCAACACAAACATCTAAATCTGATAAGTCAATAGGATCAAGAATCCCTTCTGACATAAGTCTTTCAACTCTATTTCTAGAGATGTGACCTAAACGTTTATGTCATAATACACCAGAATTTTTAATTTTACATTTAGTACCTCACAATTCTTCATTTAAGGATTCATGATAGGATGCTATAGTATCAAGTAAATATAGATCGTCATAAGTCATAAGTGAACCAGTTCCAATCATATTTGAATTTAAAGACAAAGTAAACTGATTGTTTCCAAATGAACAAGAATAACTAGATTTATCCAAATAAGAAACAGAAATTAAGTTCCATCTAAATGACGGTACAACAAAAGTGTTTTTCAAATCCAAATAATATCCAATACACAATAACAATCTAAATATGCCTATAGCTTCCGTTTCTACCGATTTTTCGTTCCCCACATAAATGCTTCTCTCAGTATTATTGGGCCTTTAGTAGCTTAAGCAACCTTGCATTGATACACTGATGTTAGTTGTTGCACCGGAGTCTAACCACCAAGTGTGTCTAGGTATTGAAGTTAAATTGACTTCTGAATAAACCAAAGTAAGGAATGTTCCATTTTTAGCACACCAAGTATGATATTTGGCACAGTCTTTCTTTAAATGCCTAGATTTCTTATAGAAGAAACAAGTATCATCCTGATTTTGTTTCTTCTGTACTAGACCCTTATCAGCCTCATTCTTTCCATATTTATATTTTTTTTCTTGGCGTTAAAGTTGGTTTCGTTTAGAACCGGTACTGAATTGAGGTTAGCAAATATTTTTACAAGAGAACCTAAATAAGAGAACAATAGACAACCAGAAATTATGCTCATATTTATTACCATAAACTTAAGTAAATTCAAATAATGATATAACCCATCTCAAGATACCAAGTGCAACATTAATATCTTGTCTTTGGACTTCAATATTAATTGCTAGTGGTAGTCTTGTTGTAATGATCAAACTGATAATAAGACATGTTAAATGATAAACCCATCTTTGGATTGATTAATCATTTACATGTATAACTTTATAATTGTCACATGTTTACCATTACAGGTATGTATAAAATCCTACCAATCATTAGCCTTCATTTGAGCCGAGTAATTACCGCATAGATATAAATACATAATACATTTAATATTTTCATGAGAAATGTTATATATGAGATGTCATTTTGGCGACTTCATATATTAAATTACTCAATCTAATATTAAACAATCACTAATTGAATTTGAACCATATTAGTTAAATTGGTTTGACTTTTTGACTAAAATATTTAATGTAGGTAAATAATTCAATTTATGTCAACAAATAACTTTATAAAACCAATATTATGATGGTTTTATGTAATCATACTACAGCATGTATTTGTCTGATGTTATATCACTTAAATTTTGAGATATCTTTTTCTCTTCATGTCTTTTCCTTTTCATCAGTATGCAAATTCATCTTTGCAATACAAGCATAAATTTCTTAAATTTTCTCTGGATTTTATCTAATTAATTAAATTTATATAAATTTAATTAATTAGATAAAATCCAGAGAAAATTTAAGAAATTTATGCTTGTATTGCAAAGATGAATTTGCATACTGATGAAAAGGAAAAGACATGAAGAGAAAAAGATATCTCAAAATTTAAGTGATATAACATCAGACAAATACATGCTGTAGTATGATTACATAAAACCATCATATTTCCCAATGATAATACAATCAAATCACTCTAAAATACTGATGAAAACATCACTAAATACATAAAAACAAACTTAGATGTTAATCAATCATTGTAGGAAAAGCTCTGATACCAATGTTGGTAACTTTAACATATCAAATATGGATAAAATAATTATTTTATAGAATCAAAACTGAATTTTGGTTTAAGAACATGCTTTATAGATCCAAAATAAGATTTCAGAATGTTTCCATAAAACTTATTAAATCAACTATAATATGCATGAAATCCTACAACAATTAATAAACATATTAATACGGAAGCGTACTTGATGAATCCATTAGAATATTTTTTGAATTAATCAGTGATTTGATCTTCTAATTGCAAAGTATCCTTAAAAACTTTAGATTTCTCTTTGACGGGTGAAGAGAAACTTCATTAGATACTGCAACCGGGGACCATAACCTTATTTATAGTCATAACTGATAAATCTATAATTATGATTATATTCATAATTGATGAATCTGTAATTATGTCTCAAGAGTTTCATATTCCTAATTTATCTCGTCATTAAGTTAGAAATATGACTGATGGTATCCACACAATTAATTTTTATAATAATTATGTCCCTTAGCCAAATATCTTTATTTTAATTAGATCATTTTAATTTTGATTAATCAAAATAATGACTTAACATATTTAATTATACATGTGTAACTTTTAAAATTTTAACAGGTGAAAAATTATTCATTGAATGATCGTACTATAGTCTTTGTTGCCGGATGAGATAGAAAAAGATTTCCACATACGATAGATTAACCCTAAAATCGCATCGTTTATTGATTTGATTTTTTTTAATATTGTACTTCAAATTTTAACTTTCCCTTCAATAAAAGTGGGAAATGATCCGTTGAACAAATGTTCTTATCTAATTGGCATGCTTTTACTTTCGCGACGATAAAAGATAATATCATCTTCGTCGCCAAAGATGAAATCAAAAAGAAATGCTACGTTTCATTTGAGGATGTAACGGTAATTCCCGAACACTACCATTCAATCACACAGTTGGAGTCTTTAAGATGGATGTGACATTCTATATCATTCAATTCCACACGAATTGAACTCGACAATGAGATGACGTCCCTACTATTAAATAAACGGAAGTTGACATAAAGCAATTTTCACCGATTCGTCGAACGTGACATAGACTTAAAGTCTATGCCAAACCAATTATTGGTGGTAAAGAGGGGGAAGGATGTGTCCATCAAACATGCCATCATTATTTTGCCCGACAACTTTGATCCAAGACTGTGAGATACATCATCTGCCGCACACGCATACTCACGCTCTACGGAGTTCGGCATAGGCAATTAGACCATGCCCAAAAGAGTACAATGTGTCGAAAGACTATATAATCCCGAGTTTAACATAAAAAAATTATAATTACAATCGAATTTTATGTCTTCCTATTCGCACAATCAATACAATAGATGATCGTAACGACTTAGAATGCCCGGGGCTCATGTCTAGGCACACTAAACATATTCATCTGACTTGTCTAATTTATCAATTGACTTAGGTATCGGGAGATATTGTCAAAATTTTTCTTGACATAAATAAAATTCAGATGATTCTCGAAGAATTACATCTTAAGAAAAAGAAAATCATATTGATTCCAAACGAGATTCTAGCTTTAAGAACAAAAAATTATCCTAATATAAGTAAAAAAAAATATTAAAAAATTCTAAAAATAAGAGATACTTTCTACAACCAACTAATTTTTTTAGGAATTCATTCTTTTTAAAATATATTTTGCAGTTACACAAAATCAGGGAAATTACTTATATGTAGGTCATGCATGACGAATTGTCATGCTGATAGTTGCATTATTTATCACAGTAACAGAATTGCGTGTGTGTGTTGCGTGTTGCGGTGGAACTCTGCATCTTCCCGATACGGTGAATTCTGAGATGTCAAATCATCGCATTTAAAAATCACATGCATGGCTCCATCGTTTCAGTATCTATAGGAAGGGAGAAGCAATCTTCTAAGGCTTCTAATATTACTGTGGTTAATGTATCCTAATTTTGATCACCATCTAGAAACAAGGACAAAAACATATTAATGTTGGCATGTAGGTCATAGATAAACATAACAAGTATAAAATAACAGCATGTAAGGTGACATTCCATTGAAGTGTTGGATAAAAAATGTTATTGATAGGAAAAATACTAGTACTACCAACTCATCCGGTAACCTGGGAAGGCCACTTAAGTAAAGTACGGAAGCTCCCACCAACATTCTATAGTTGCCAACAAGGGATCAACCCATGATCCATACATGTCCCAACTTCCAAAAAAAAACCCGCAAGACCCATTCTTTATTGACACCACGGTTGAAGAAATGGACGATAGCATGGTTCGCCTCCCCCACCTCCCTTCTAAGCGACTGAAGGAGGGATCACTCTTGCTTGACGCAAAGTGACTTAAAGGCCGGATAGAGAATGCCATCCTGATCGCCTAGCGTCGTTGTCGACCTCGGAACGATACTGTTAGGACCAAAATCGGCACTAAGATAAGGGGGGGTGGGAGGGGGTTGAACTAGTGCTTACATAAAAATTCATTAGTTTAGAAATTCTTGTTCGATGAAAATCGATATTGGAAATATGTTAACTTGAAAACACGTTCGTAAGCGTAGTGAAAGTAAGAAATCAGTTTGCAATGAAAAATAAAAAGCTTAAAGTAAGTGCAAACTAGATTTATAGTGGCTCGGTCATCGTGACATACATCCACTTCTGATTTCTCTTCACTCGAGGCCACCGGCTTCCATTACCGATCTTCTTTCAGCGGGCGAAGATTAACTACCCTTACAATTCTTTCTCCTTTTCACAGGTTCCAAAGAGAATCTTTATACCTCTCTTTTAGACCTCACTCCCCCCCTTAGAAAACTTCTAACTCTAGGAGGAAGAGACACTAAATCTTAAGAGAGTTTTTAATTTTTTTTCTCAAGTATTCATTCCCCCTTTTTTGCTCAAATTTATGCTTCTCTAAGTAGGAATAACTGGGGTATTTATAGACCCCAAATAGCTTAAAAAATGGAGCAAAAAAAGGTCTCATCCAGGTTTTCTGGATCCTAGCGATACCATCTCCTAACATACTGACAACTAACGATACCATTGCCTGTCAGTCTAGCAATGGATAGTACCATCGCTCAATTTGACATTGACACTAGGCGGTACCACCACTCAATCTGGCGGTACTATCGCCTGACATAGTCTGGGAGACTATGTTTTGGCGGTACCACTTGACATAGTCTGGGTAGTACCACCGCTAGACCCTGCTATAGGTCATTGAATAGGCCAAACAATATACCAAATTCAGCCTTGATTCAGGCTCAATTGGCCCCTAATTGAGTTGGCATTGTTTCATCCCAAAACCAACTCAATTAGTCATAAACTAACTCAAACTAGATACACAATTACAAGAATGAATCCTATGTTGTCTGGCACAACATTGGTTCATCCAGCGCTTCATCCGATCCTCCAGCACATCATCCTCTCTTGCAGTGTATTGCCCAATCAGCATATTAACCTCCGCAGCATCTGATCTCCTTAGCACAATGTCTGGTCTTTCTAGCCCGATGCTCGAACTCATGACACGAAGTGTTCTATCGACACATCGATCGATCCTCCAACCCAACATCCAATCTTATGATATGTTCCACTCCAGCCCAACATCTGATTCCTCTTGCTTTAATCGATTTACCTTTCCTAATCGAAGTTAGTCCCGCGTCACTCAAAATACAAATTAGATCGTAAATTTATCAATTGATTTCATTATCAAAATATGAGATTTAATAGTTATACCGATAAACCACCTCTATTAATAGCTCCTAACGAACAATGTAGGGGGTTCCTCACCAATCCCCGTCCTCATTATCAGGCGCCCAGATATAAAGATCGAGCCTCAAGCCAAACAGGGGTAAGCGAATGAACACCACACTTTCCTAAATACTACTAACTCTTTCCTTCCTCATCCCTTAGACTTAAGTATCGGAGGGGTTATGCCGGAACATCCCCCGGTGCTAACCTATTGTGCAGGATCTTCGACATAGCAGAGGAGATACTACGAGATGACTACCCCATGAGCAAGGAGGTCCGTCGTACTAAACCAATTCGCTCCCTCCACAAGCATGAAGCTCTCCACATCTGCTCTCTACATTGGTGCCTCATGCTAGCCTCCACAAGCTAGCTCTCCATAGTGACTCTCTATGCCCATGCTTCACTCCGACTCTTCACAATAGTTCTCCACGTCAACTCTCTAGGATGGACCTACACTTTTGATACTAAACCAAGCTGAGCTAACTCGTTAGTCGACGACCTTAGTGTAATAATATATTGGCACTACAAGAAGGGCCGAATGTTGTAGGAATGTCCTTTCACAGCTCCTCTTAACGAACACTCCAATGAGGATGCATAACCCCAGCGTTCGACCATTTTGAGCAAGGAGGGCACCCATACCCCTCCCAGCAAGTTGACACTCCAACCTTGGCATGGACTCTTGCATGCTACTAGAGTTTATTCAAGAATCTCGGTCTCTCCCCTCCAAGGCACCTATTTGTCTTGTTCGAAGCCTTCTTAGGCCTTGCGCACCGACGACCCGACCTTCGGTCATCATTGGTATGCCCTCCCCCTAAAGCCAATCAATAAGCCCTCACTCAACCTCCCAAGGGCCCTCTCGGTGGATTGAAGTGAATTACGTGGCACTATGGCCCCCCACTCTTGTGGACCAAAGGAGAAACATATCGATATCATCTTTGAGGGACTTGCTTTGGAGAGAGAAAGTTCCTCTGGACGTAGGACGCACACCCAAGCCACTAAGAGAAAGTGTCCAAGAACAAAGGGAGAACCATAAATCTACTTCCAGGAAGTGGAAGCTACCCGCTATCCCCAAGACGAACTGCTATCCATCTCAATCTGGATATCAGATGTCTAGGTGAAGAGGGTCATGGTGAACATGGGCAAATCCATTGACGCACTGTATACTAACACCTTTCGGAAACTTAGGCTGACAAAGTGTGACCTCCACCTGATGGCATCCTCTTTAACCAGATTCAGAGGGGACTCCATCTCCCCTCTTGGGATGGTGACTCTCCACATAACCTTTAAAGAAGAACCCTATACTAAGACTCTGTCAACCGAGTTTGTAGTAGTCGACGCCCACTCAACCTACAACATGATCATCGAACGATCAACCCTCGATCGATTGAAGGCAATGGTGTCGACATACCATATAATGATAAAGTTTCCTACCTTAGGGGGTTTTTAGAGAGGTAAAAAGTGACTCCCAGGAGTCTAGGCAGTACTGCCTCACTATTATGCCTTCGAGGATGAAAGATGAGATGTCATCAACAGATCCAAGGGACCTTAACAAATTCGCCCCTCACCATGAGCTCATCGAACAGTTGATCGAGGTTTCCCTTGACAAAGCCCAACTTGATTGGACTGTCAAGATTGGGTCAGTCCTTTCTGAAGAGCACTTCCTCTGGCTAGTAGATTTCCTCCGAAGAAATGCTAACATCTTTGCTTGGTTGCCAAGCAACATGCCCGGCATCGACCCGAATGTAGCACAACATTGCTTGAATATCCTCCCCAGAGCTCAACTAATAAAATTGAAGCGCCACCGGTTCACCCCAAAATGGTAACAAGTGATTCAGGAAGAAGTGGAAAGGTTATTTGAAGCAAGCTTCATCTTTGAGGTTTGGTATCTACAATGGCTCTTTAATATCATCTTCATCAAGAAAGCCGACAAAAAGTGGAGAATATGCGTCAACTATACTGACTTCAACTGGACATGCCCAAAGGATAGCTACCCACTACCTCGGATTGATCAGCTAATATATGCCACCTCAAGGCATAAACTTCTCACATTTATGGATGCTTTTTCAGGCTATAATCAAATAAGGATGGCACCTCAGGACAAAGGACACACCTCCTTCATCACTAACTATGGTATATACTACTACAACGTCATGCCCTTTGGGCTAAAAAATGTAAGGGCTATCTATCAGAGGGTGGTGAACAACCTTTTCAAAGGCCAAATTGAGAGAAACATGGAGGTATATATGGATGATATGATAATGAAAAGTAAAGCTATTGGAAAATCTTGGAGGCGATATCACATGTGCTCAAAAGCATTGAAAGCACACTTAGAGGATCTGGCAAAAACATTTCAAACACTGAAGAGGTTTGGCATGCAACTAAATCTATCCAAGCATGCTTTCAAGGTAGAGTAAAAAAAGTTCCTCGGGTTCATCATCCACTAAAGAGGAATAAATGCCAATTGAAAAAGGTTTAGACAATCATTGAGATGAAACCGCCTAGAATGGTGAAGGAGGTGCAGTGGCTTATCGGACAACTAGTAGCCATTAATTGGTTCTTGTCCTGGGCAAGAGATAAGTGCCCTCCCTTCTTTAAAGTGCTAAAGAATCCCGCTAGCTTTGCCTGGACTACGAAATGTCAGGATGCTCTCGAAGGACTAAAGCACCACCTCATTAGGCTACCCCAACTCACATCCCCTGTTCTCGGAGAGGCATTGAGCCTATACCTAGCAACCACCTGGTAGGCCATCAACTCAGTTCTGCTATGAGAAGACACGAGAGTATAGCGACCCATCTATTATACCAGTCATGTGCTAAACAGTCTCGAAAGTCGATACCTCCCATCGAGATATTGGCATTGGCTTTGATGCTTGCCACAAGGAAACTAAACCCTTACTTTTAGGCACACCGGATATGCATAGTCACCAACCAACCACTACGATAAGTCCTCTCAAAGTTCAACGTAGCCAAGTAAATGCTCAAGTGGTCAGTGGAGCTCAGAGAATTTGACATCTAGTATGTCCCAAGGACTATTGTCAAGACTCAGGCCCTAGCTGACTTCGTATCTGAGTTGGCTCCTTCTCTTGAAAGCGAGGAAGGCTCGCTAACCACCTTGATTTGGACTTTGTTCATTGATGGATAGGCCATAGTGGAAAGAGGCGATGCTGGACTTATCCTCAAGAGCTTGGAAGGCCAGCTCTATGAACACGCCTTACGATTCAAATTCAAGATCACCAATAATGAGATTGAATATGAAGCCCTTCTCTTCGGACTTCGATTGGTGCAAGAACTTAATGCATTAGAGCTCGAGGTGCTTAGTGATTTGCAACTAGTGGTGAGCCAAATCAATGGGGACTACGAAGCTCGGGGTGAAACTATGGCCAAATACCTAGTAGAGGTACGTTGACTAACCAGCTATTTCCACCGATTTATCATATGAAGAATCCCCTGAGCTGACAACGCACAAGCAAACACCTTGGCCAAGTTGACCTTCACTCGCTTAAGTAGAAAGGACCACCTAGTGGTGGAAACTAACCTCGCCAGAACCATCGAAAGGAGGGACATAAGTATCTTAGAGGTGGAAGATAGCTAGATGGATGAAATCCTGCACTACTAGAAGGACGGGACAGTACCCACTGATCCCACCATAGAATGAAGGCTACGATGCACTTAAGTCCGGTACAACATCCTAAACGAATAACTGTACTAAAGGGTACAATCAACCCCTCCTACGATGTCTATCACCTCGGGAGGCCAATAGAGTCTTAGTATTGGGAAATCTAGGGGCGACATTACATGCACAACGGAAGAACATAAAACAAAAATATGAAATTTCCCAAAAAGGTGTTCGTCGTTGTGTGAAGATTGATACGCAAAAACCCGTAAAACTTAAATCCATGTGTGAGATAGTATTTTTTACTTAGGGATATTGTATATCCCTGAATTCCTGTATATCTGTAGGATTGGATAAAGGAGTTCAAGTGCCCTCTTCTCTTTCGGCGATCAACATAGTAGGGCTGCGATGACACTCCTCAAATCGCTACCAAAATCTCCACATATGCTATCTAAAAAGGTAAATGAGAGAGGAGAATAGGAGGTGACAAACAGGAAGCCCCAACTTATGAGCCTTTAGTTCTCTCATATTTATAAAAACCTTTAGTTAACTTAACCCTAATGGATCCTGCCCCATTGGATATTGGATCTTCATCCAATTATCCAAGCCTCTTAAATTAGTGGGTCTCTACCTAATAATCTCTTATTAGCTTTTATTAGATCCGATCTATGGGATCCAATAATTCAGGGGCTTATTAGATATCTACTAAGATTGGGGCTCCGGTAGATATCTCTTATTCAAGCCTCTACTCGTCGTAACGCCTATCATATGTGTGACTTTTTAGACCCAATATTAAGCTAGCCATGAGTCATACCTATTTGAACTCCTTCTAGCTTAGTGAATTATTATCTTTATAATAATTCACTCGACTTATCGACTACGGATGTACTAGGCCATTACGTCGTAGTCTCTAAATGATATAGGGGAATCCAGTCCTTTGGACTTATTTGTCCTCAATTACTGTGTACCTATAGTCTCTCGTTCGTTTAATATCCCAAAGACTATATATAGGATATGGTGTTATCAGACCCATACAATTTCTCCTCGAGTCTCGCTCTAATCGGACAACTCTTTTTCTCTTAATCTGAATGATTTTAGCCAAGAAAAGATAAGCATAGATAAGATACATTATGCCTCAACAATATGGTCTATCATATATGCTATGCTATATACTAGGTCTGATATAATGTATGCTCTAAGTGTCATGAGTAGGTATCAATCGGATCTAGGTTTGGAGCACTAGAAAGTAGTAAAATGTATCCTTAAGTACTTGAGAAGGACTAAGGATCTTTACTAGTATATGGAGGAAGTAACCTCAGGGTTGAGGGCTACACGACCTCGAGCTTCCAATCTAATGTTGATGGTAGTAAGCCTAATTTAGGACATGTGTTCACCTTGAATAAAGGAGCAAGATATTAGAAGAGTTTCAAGTAAGATACTACTGTTAACTCAACCACAGAGGCAGAGTACATTTTGTAACATAGATAACAAAGGAGGGAGACTAGATAAAGAAGTTCATCATAGATCTGGGAGCCGTGACGAGTAGAGAGGAGCCAATTCCCTTTCATTGTGACAACTACGAGGCAATTACTCAAATGAGGAAACCCGGGTCTCATTAAAAGTATTTTAAGAAATTTTTTAGCTTATTAGAGAGATTGTGGCCCGAGGAGATGTCACAATAGAAAGTGTTTCATCCGAAGATAATATCGCAAATCCATTGATAAAGCTATTGTCTCATATTATTTTTTAGCGTCATAGGCATCTGATGGGATCAGACACATAAGTGATTGACTTTAGGTCAAGTGGGAGATTGCTAGTCATAAATGCATTGTAAGCCAATTAAGTGAGTGATGACACGTGTGACATGACATTCACTCTTTTTGTATTATTATATTATTATTATATTTTTTTACTTTATATTGTTTATTACATAAATATATTATGATACCCATTAATATGTGCAATGGGAATCGGATAGTGATAAGATCATGATAATGAGACCGATTCACCTTTAAATACAGACCATAAATAATCCTGGTCATAAGTTACCAGAGAGAGATATTAAGATAATCGGACAGACTGGTGTGTTGTATACCCGTCCATATGATGGAGGTGGCTAGTCTCATAGCTGCTCATGTGTAGATACTAGAGCTATAATACAGGTGCTCATTAGAAAATGAGTTAACTGATCGATCCGCTCACAGAATGCTAGATGGTTGATGATATCTCATTGTCAGACAACGATTTCATCGTCCTAGTGATGTACTTGGTCCTTAGACTTAAGACATCAAAGATGTCTTGTCTGAGTAATTCACTCTTTAATACCAGACTTCTAGGTTTGGAAATTTCAAATCTATTACAGCTAAACATCGGGAGTGGCAGCCAATCTTACAAGGACTATTGAGTATCGATAGAGGGTCATCCGCTCTCAGTATCATGAGAGAAATATCTCATGTGTTCTTGCTCAAACAAATCATTGGCTAAGGTCATTTGGATTGAGAGAGAAAGAGTTCTCTAGGAAAATTTGATTAGAGCAAGACTAAAGAAAAAACCATATGAGCCTGATAATACCATACCCGGTATATGGTCTCTAAGATACTAGATGGATGAGAGATATATACATAATAACTAAGGACAGATAGGTCCAAAGGGTTGGATTTGTTGAATATCAGATTTTGATGATGAAATAAATTGATGAATTTATAATCTAATTCGCATTTTGAGTGACATAGGACTAACTTCGATCAGAAAAGGTAAATAAATTAAAGTAGGATAAATTGAACATTGGGCTGGAGTGAAACATGTCAAAAGATTGGACATCAAGCTGGAGGATCAGTCGACGTGTCGGTATAAGGCTTCGTGCCATGAGTTCGGGCATCAGGCCAGAAGGATCGGACATTGCGCTAAGGAGATCGGATGTTGCAGAGGTAAACATGTCGATTGAGCAATACACCATAAGAGAGGACGATACATTGAAAGGATCGGACGAAGCGCTAGATAAACTAGTGACATGCTGGACAATATAGGAATCATAATTGTAATCGTGTGTCTAGATCGAGTTTGTTAGGTCTAATTTAGTTAGTTTTAGGTGTAACCATGCCAACTTGATTAAAGGCCAATTGAGCCTGAATCAGGGCTGAATTGGACTTGTTGTTTGGCCCATTAAGTGGCCTGTAGTAGGGTTTAGTGGTGGTACTGCCTAGACATAGTCTCCCAAACTGTGCCAGGTGATGGTACTGCTAATCTGGGCTATAGTACCATCGCCAATCACAGTCTTCCAAACTGGGTAGTGGTACCGCCCAGTGTTAATGTTAGACTTACAGACGTGGTATTGCTAGTTGTCAGTCTGTCAAGAGGTGGTACCACCCAGTAATGGCGGTAGTACCGCTAGGACTCGAAAAACCCAAGATGAGATCTTTTTTGGCTCATTTTTTGAAGTCATTTGGGGTTTATAAATATCTCAACTATTCCTACATGAATAAATAAGAAGTATCATAAAACGAGAAAAAATATTCTTGAGAAAGAAATGTTGTAATCTCTCTTGAAGTGCAGGGTCACTTCTTCCTAGTATTTAGAAGTTCTTTTAAAGGGAGAAGTGAGGTCTAAGAGAAAGATGTTGTAAATGTTCTCTCCTAAACCTGTGAAAAGTAGAAAGACTTGTAAGGGTAGTTGATCTTCACCCGTTGAAAGAAGATCGATAGTGGAAGCCGGTGGCCTCGAGTGAAGAGGAATCGGGAGTGGACGTAGGTCATTGAACCACTATAAATCTGATTTGCATTTACTTTATATTTTTCATTTACATTACAAACTGATTTCTTACTCTCACTATGCTTATGAACATGTTTTTAAGTTAACATCTTTTCAATACAAGTTTTATCAAACGAGATTTTCGAATCAATGTAATTTTTACAAAAGCACTAATTAACACCCCCCTAGTGCCGATTTTGGTCATAACATGATTCTCCTATATCGTTTAGGGACTACGACATAGTGGCCTAGTACGTCCGTAGTCGATAAGTCGGGTAAATTATTAAAAAAATAATAATTTATTAAGTCAAAAGGAGTACTGACATGTATAACTCACGGCCAACTTGATATTGAGTCTAAAGAGTCACACACATATAGTAGATATTGCGACGAGTAGAGGTTCAAATATGATATATCCATTAGAGCCCCTATCTTATTGGATATTCATCAAGCCCCTAAATTATTGGATCTTATAATTAAGATCCAATAAGAGATTATTAGGTAGAGACCCACTAATCTAATAGGCTTTGGTAATTGGATAGAGATACAATACTTAATAGGGCATGATCCATTATGGTTAAGTTGATAGGGAACCTCCATAAATAGGAGGAAACCAAAGGATCATAGGCTAGGTTTTTTGGCTGCCACCTCCTATTCTCCTCTCATGTTCTCCTCCTTAGCCAACAAGTATGGAGATTTGGATGGTAATTTGAGGAGCGTCTTCATAGCCCCTATCGTGTGGATCATCGCTAAAGAGGAGGACACTTGACCACCTTCATCATTTCTTATAGATTCACAAGAATTTAGGGATATATGATCTCCCTAGGTAATACAACTATCTCACACGTGGTTTTCAATTTCTTGAATTTTTGCATACCAATTTTCGCACGACGACGAACATCTTTTTGAAAAATTTAGGATTTTTATTTTATGTTCTTTTGCTGCGCATATAATGTCGCCCATAGATTTTCTTATAGTATAAAAATCGAGCTCTAGGCCAAATAGGGGCAAGCGAGTGAACATTACACTTTCCTGAATACTATTAACTTTTTCCTCTCCCATCCCTTTGACTTCAGTATCGGAGAGGTCATGCAAGGACATCCCCCGATACTGACCTATCATGCGGGATCCCTAGCGCAATATATGAGATACTGCGTGATGACTCCGTCATGAGCAAGGCGGTTTATCCTCCCATACCAGTTTACTCCCTCTACAAGCAAGAAGCTCTCTACGTTTGCTCTCCACGTCGGTGCCTCATGCCTACCTCTGTATGCCAGCTCTCCAAAGTGGCTCTCTACGCTCACGCCTCACGTCGACTCTCCAGAATAGTTCTCCATGTCAACTCTCCAGGATGGACCTATAGTTTCGACGCTGAACTAAGCCAAGCTGATGACCTCAATGTAACAACAGTTGTAATGGTAAAATCTAACAAATACTTCCTCATTTGTATTATTTTATTAAAAAAATTAGAATTTTTGCATTTCAGTTTTTCTTCCTTGCGTCTTGTTGAAACTATTAAAATGCCAGAGAAGTAGACCCAAAAATGGATGTGTGATGGCAATAAAAACTATTCGTTGTTAACATCAAAGTCTTTTCCTACCTTAAATCTCGTCATGATCAGTACTTCATAGAGAAATAGCTGTTGTACTAAGATATAGAGAAAGATCTCTATATCAAATCTTTTGTATCTAAGAATGGAAAAAAGAAAAAAAGAGAAAAGAGAAAATGTTCACTTTAAAGAAGCAATCATTGATCTCCAAATTGAAGATATATGATCAATGAGAAGACGGATGGTAGTCACCTAAAAACCTAGGTTGGATCACGATCAACCTAACTAGCATTGTGACTATTATGCAAGAGGTCCACGAAAATTATTGCATTTTTATTTACATAAAGGTGGTCGATATTTTTAGACCCCCCAAAAAAAAATCTCAGTCGAATCACCCTAGAAAATTTTCTGAAATGAATCAACCTAAATTGAGACTCACTTGTTCAATCTTAAAACCCTAAATAAGGTTAAGATCACGAACACATCAGTACGGGTGTAGGTGAAGGAATAGTCGCTGAGAAGAAAAAAGTGTGACCAATTCAATTCAGAAAGTCGATTCAAAGTTCATTAACTTTATATATTTTCTGTCCCTACGAAAAAGTTAAGCACATAAGACACCTTTTTATTACTTTTTGGAGGCACAGTCTGCATCACTCCTTACATCTTAACATGGCTGTAAACGAGTACAGCTTTATAAGGATGAGGCCGCACTGTCTTATCAGTCCTAACAAGAAAATGAGATGCAGACATGACTTAAGAAAATATTTCGGTAATTTATCAAAAAAACACGTTTTTAGTAACCGAGTTTTAACATATGGCGTTCTGTTTTTTTATTAGAAGTATTTTTTATTTTGATTAAAATATCCTTAATAAAATTAATAAAAGATTATGATTATTTTTTTTTACTAAGTTTGACATGAATTTTTAGAGTTAAACTGATTTTTTAAAAGATGAACGATCGATTCAATTAAATTTTAGTCATCTAATTTGATTCAATTGAATCCTAAATTATCTTTTGATTTTTTTCAAATTATCTTCCAACTTTTGTCTCCTTCTCCTCCTCCCTTCCCTTTCTCTTCATCATTTTCCTCCTCTTCTCATCTTCTCTATCTCCTTCTACTCCACATCTTCCTGTCCTCACACTTTGCCATTACCTCCCTTTCTATTGCTTTCTCTTCTTTATCTTCTTTTGCTCTTATGCCACTGATCCCTCCTTTTTCTCCTTCTCCATCTCATAGTTTATTTTAAAAAGTTGTTAAACTCTACTCATGCACATATCATATTAAAAATATATTATTTTTATATAAAATTATATTAAATTTATTATAAAACTAAAAAACACTAGCTATACTAAAATATATATTAATTTTTATGTGAAACTATCCTAAATTACCTAGAAAAGCCATTACATTCAAGTTACACTCATTCACATAGAATATATTAAAAATATATTAATTTCTATATAAATTTATCCTAATTTCATCATAAAATTAAAAAATGAGTTATCATTAAAAATATATTAATTTTTATATAAAACTATCCTAAATTATTTAGAAAAGTCATTACACTCAAGTTATACTCATTCACAAAATATATTAAAAATATATTATTTTTATATAAAATTATCTTAAATTTATCATAAAACTAATCATAAAATCTTTTTTTTTTCCTATGTTAACTTAGTTACATTAGAAATTGAACTAAGTTAAATACCATCACCTAGCCTATCATAAAAATAAATATTTTTTTTAGATAATTTTAGGATAATTAATTATTAAAACTTTGATAATTCTACTATAATATAATTCTAACAAATTACACTAATTTTTTTATTTTATAATAAATTTACAAAATTTTTTATAAAAATTAATATATCTTTAATAGGTTGTGTGAATGATAGTAACTTGATTGTAACCCGAGTGTAATAAGAATTTTTAGGTTAAACTAAAAGAATGAGGAAGCAGATGATGAGGGGGAGGGAGAGAGTAGTGAAAGAGGGGTAGAATGCAAAAGAGGAGGAGCAAGAGAGGGGGTAGGAGTGGGCGAATAAGGAAGGCAAAGGAGAGAGGGAGAAGGTAATGGTGTAGGAGGAGGATGTAACAATGGAGGTGGTGTAAGAGGAGAAGGAGGCCACAGAGTGGGAGAAGGACGTGACGATGGAGGTGGTGTGGGAGGAGGAGACGGAGGTGGAGTGTGAGATGAAGTGAGATGAGGAGGAAGTCAATGGAGAAAGGAAGGAGGCGACAAAGTGGGAGAAGGAGGAGACGATGGAGGTGGAGGAGAAAGCTAACGGAGAGAGAGAGGAGGTGATAGAGGTAGAGTAAGAGGAGGATGAGATGATGCAGTGGAAGTGGAGTAGGAGGAGGAGAAAGCGGAGATAATTCATGGGTTGGTAGAAGAAATTTGACCCAACACAACTTTATTTGAAAGGATCTTATCCGAATTGACTTAACTCAGATCTGAGACATCTCAACTAGATCGATCATGGTTAATACAATTTGGTTCTACGATATTAACAAGATTTTAAATAAAATAAGTGTTCTGATAAAAATTAAATATAGGAACGTCCTTGCTAAAAGTTCATTACTAGATTTTTTTTCATAAATCATCAAAAGATCGAATGTTGTGGGGTGTGGTCTTCTGATCGACTCCAGAGATTTGGAATTGCAGTTTTGACAGACACAAGTTTTCATGTGATTGTAATGCTGTAAAAGGTTTCTCATAGTCGAACACTTCCAATGATGCACAAAAACCATATGGCAACAGCTTCCACCAAGTACTGTGTGAAGATGATACATAATGTTTGGAACATAAAGCCTTCAAACTCTTGAGAGATGCTGCTTTGAATTCAGATGCAAGAAATTTCTTTCCTAAATGTGTGTCATTAGCCATTAACAATTCATGTTTTTTTGTTATTGGTTTTAGGCTCCTAATAATAAGATTATCCTGGATCATTATATTTCAAGACCTACCTAGATCATGCACATCTCCACTTTTGGATCATTTCTATTTAAATGGACTGAATTACTCTTAAAAATCATAGACATTGAGTCCACCTAAATCGTCTAAATTGCATTTACAAGTCAAATGACATCTACTTGTAGTCTCTACCAACTTTCTTTGTTCATGACAATGATAACATAGGAGGTCAACAACTATCCTCAATATTTTGACTTGAAGAGATTCTTTTATCTTTGAAGACTTGCTACCTTTGTGCTCGTACCTACTTGAGGTGTTATCTTTGAAGACTTGTGCTCGTACCTACTTGAGGTGTATTCTTGTATGTTCATGATAAAATTCTTATTTTGTTGACAATACTTTCTTTTAATTCTCTTGATATGTCCTCTACAACAACAAAAAAAAGAAGTACAAATCATTCACGTTAAAAGGGGAAGAAAAAAAAAGGGAGAGGTTGCAAAAGCAGTCCCGTGGTTGCACTCTCGCATCGAGTGTGCGTGTAGTAGTTATCCTCGTGTAGGAATACTTTTGATGTTTACATAAGACACGGATGGTAGAGAAAAAAACAGTGTAGAAGCCATGGAGGAAAAAAAAATATTGAAGAAAAAGAAAGAAAAAAACATTAATATTCTCGATTCCTTCTCGGTCTTTTAGTATGTGAGGTTTTTCTCTTCTCCTATTATAAGAGAGAGGTCTTTTTTCTCTTTGTATTAGAAATGAGATTGTATGATAATGTTTTTCTCAGAGGTTTTATCACGTTAAATATTAGTATAATTCTTTTTGTTTCATTGTTTCAAGCTAGATAATGTCTATCCACAGCCTATTTTGATTTTTAAGTGGCCTTCAAACCATGGATCACAAAACGATGGATCTAAAGGCCCAGTAAATATTGGAACCACTTCAGTAGACTCTGTTTCAACCTTAATGAATGAATTATATATATGTTTCAACCACATCAACACATGCTCTGCCCGAACATGGAAACAAGTAATTGTATCATTCAAGACAATGATAGCCATAAGCATCACTAGAAAATATCTCGTGTGTATGTATGTGGTGGTGGTGGCTCTGATAGCCGAGAAAGATTGCAATTGGAGCCGTCGAACAAAGCAAAGCATAAACAACGTTCTTTACCCGCAAACATTACGAGAGCAAAGGATATGGCGGCATCGCTACCTTCGGAACTCTCCATTTCCCACGGCACACATGACGCTCTCCCTCGTTACCTCCTCGCGATAACTCGGTGTCGTGTGCCCAGCAAATCCGCCCTCATCTCCGCCATGAAGGCGAGCTCCCTTCTCGCGTCCTCCCATGACGGTAGAGCCGTCCATGCTCGCGTCGTCAAGGCCGGACTGGGGACCGACAGATTCGTCGCCAGCTCCGTCATCAGCTTTTACTCTTCCTGCTCCGACTTGGACTCTGCCCGCAAGGCGTTCGACGGAGTTCTTGTTAAGGATGTTGCGCTTCAGACCGCCTTGCTCATCGGCTACGCCCAGAATGGTGAAATTACCCAAGCGAGGGCCTTGTTCGATGGGGTGATGGAGAAGGACGTTGTTGCTTGGAACGCGATGTTGAGCGCTTATGCTCACTGCGGGCTCCCGCAAGATGCTCTCCAACTGTTCAGGGAAATGCAGATGTCGAATTGTAGCCCGAATGAGGTCACGCTCATCGGTGCCCTCTCGGCTTGCTCTCAGATAGGCTGTCTTGCTTTGGGTGAATGGATCCATGGTTATCTCAGGAGGCATCCGGAGGTTAGGCGTACGACGACGCTGAACAATTCCCTCGTGCATCTGTATGCGAAGTGTGGAAAGATTAATGCTGCTTTGGATACGTTTCTTGAGCACGGTTCCAGGGACTTGGAGTCATGGAACACCATGTTGACTGGATTCGCGATAAACGGATGCGGAACCAGTGCTCTCTCCCTCTTCTCGCAGATGATGAAGCTTGGGGTGAGGCCGGACAGGATCAGCTTCGTCGGGGTTTTGATGGCTTGCAGTCACGTTGGCATGGTTGACGATGCTCGCAGATGTTTGGATTGCATGACAAGGTTCTACGGGATCGAGCCGAGCGCCGAGCACTATGGATGCCTGGTGGATGTTCTGTCTCGTGGAGGACATCTAGATGAGGCGAGATCGCTACTGGAGAGCATGCCGTGTGAAGCTGATGCATCTGCGTGGGGTGCTCTTTTAGGTGGATGCTTTGCCCACGGCAAGTATGAACTAGGCATAGAAGCTGCTGTGCATCTCATTCAGCTCCAACCATTGGAAGAAGGTCGATATGTAGCGCTGCAGAATCTTTATGCTATGGTTGGTAGAACAGAAGATGCGTTGATAGTGCGAAAGGTGATGTATGACATGGGTATCAGGCGGTCTTCAGGGACAAGTATGATTGAAGTTGAAGGCGTTGTGCATGAGTTCTTAGCAGGAGATTTGTGACATTGACGATCCAAAGATGTGTTTGTGATGGTAAATGCATACCGGAAGGCCCCATGGGAGAATGTCTATAAAGATGAGCTCTGTAGCTTCGGCTAGCTTGAGATCTAATGTCTACTCTAATGGAGGGAGATCTTGGATACAAGCACCATGAGACTTAGCTAGAGTGATGTTACTTCTCTTGTTCCCTTATTACTTCCTCCCCCTCTTTCTTCCCTCTCACTTTGACTCACAAGAGAGATACGAGTTTGGCAGAGTCGCGTAGCTAGAGAAAGCTATTATATAGTCTGCTCCGAAAGAGGTCGGTGTTGGAGGCAGGCTAATGAGATGGGCCAGCGTGCGTCCCGCAGGCAATGCCAAGGAGGAGCCGGCGCCGGAGAGGATAAAGTGCCTCGCGGCGGCGAGGGAGCACTGGTCGCGGTTCTACAGTGTTACGAGATGCGTGCTGATGCTCATCTGTTGGCAAAAGCAGGGGAAGCAGTGAGCACGTGGAAGGCTTGCAGGCGGTGACCTTGGGGAGGATTGGGATGAGCTTGCATCCCCAAATGCACATATGTTGGGCCCTGGCCACGTCACCACCTACGTCCCATCACGCCATCGCCAGGTTAGCAGGAGAAGTTCTCTCACGCGCCGGCCAGGACCCGTACCAAGGCATTCCTCGGTATGTCCCATCCCGGAAAGCTCGGGACGACGCCGTATGGTGCCGTTCCGCACTTTCAGGACGGCGACGGTGCGAAGGTACTTCTCCACGTGACTCCAGCGTACAGTTGACCCTCGTACAGTAGTATAAAACCCCTGGTCGACATCTGGCCAGGGGGAGGCAAAAAACAGAGACCAAACGCTGACTTACTTGTCGAGGGGCCACAGTCGGTAACGACCCGACGGGGGCCTTCTATGCAGGAAAGTGGTCACCCCCGAGGCGAGACCATCTCGACAGGGAGAGGCGTTTTTCCTCCCAACGCGCCAACCAACATCCAGACGGAGAGTCGTCAATCAGGATCCCGACCAAGAACCACCAGCTAGCATCTTGACGGAGAGACGTCGATCAATATTTCGGCGCCAACGCCTCGTCCTGAGGGCGTGACCGACCTCGACAACCAGCTTAGCCAACCGAAGACTCCCGACATTGACCCGTGGACCAGGCCATACTGACTCATTAGCCACGACGCATCAGTTCATCAACATTTTTGGCGCTAGAAGGAGGGCCATATTGTAGGAGCATCCCATAGAAGCCTTCCCCGAGGGAGAACCACCGGCCGATCACCCCTCTTCTGGACCCATAGACCAGCCCCACCCCGCCCTCAGAGATGGGGGGATCCCGGCCTTAACACCAGATCGCTACTTGCGACTATTCAACGATCCGGGACTCTCTCCTCCCGGATACTCTACGGGACCCACGGTTGTCTCCTCCGAAGCGTTTCACGCCCTGGCCAAGCAGGTGCAGGCCTTGGCAAGAATAATGCAGACGATCGTCTCGCTCATGCCACAGATCGTGCAACTCGCGGCTCCCCCAACCGACCCGACGTAGCAAAGGTCGAGCAGGGAGCAACTCGGGACGGGAGAAACCCGAGAACAGACAATGAACTCGAGAGGCCTACCCAAGCAGAGCACACCCGCACCTTGCCGGATCACTCCGCCCCACTCCAAGCTTGATACCATATCGTCTGACTCGGCGGATGACTTATTTAGGATCCAGTTGTCCATGGTCAACTGACGCTTGGACGAGTTCCAACGTGAAATCCAGAAGTTGCAAGGCGAGACGGGCGAAGGCAGCTCGAGTGGATCGCCGTTTACTCAGGAAATACAGGACAAGCTTGTACCACTCAACTTTAGGCTACCGACATTGGAAACGTACGACGGCGGCTCCGACCCCACAGAGCAAGCATGTCGCCGCGTTTCGGGCTCAGATGGCCCTCTACGGTACCTCTGACGCCCTTGTGTCAGGAGTTCCCGACCACCTTCAGAGGATCGGCACGAACATGGTTCAGCAGGCTACACCCATTCTCGGTCTCATCCTTCGACCAGCTCGCAAGGGAGTTCGAACAAAACTTCCTCGCCAACGTGCGACCCAAGCCTTCCATTGCCACCCTACTCGCGTTATCTCAACATGAGGGCGAATCGCTCTCCCAGTTCGTGGCGTGTTTTGCCGCCGAAATCCGAGGATTCCCAAATGCTCATCCTTTTTTAATCATGCAGACGTTCCTGATGGGCTTAAGGCCCTCGAGGTTCTTTTGGTCACTCATCGAGAAGCCGCCCGCAACCATCTCCAAGATGCTCCAGTGCGCCAACTAGTACATCGCTGCTGAAGCCCTAATGGCAGGGAGGCGCGAGGACAACAAGAGGTTGAGGGTGGAGCAAGCCCGAGGAGCAGCTTCGGTGATGACTCCGTCATGAGCAAGGCGGTTTATCCTCCCATACCAGTTTACTCCCTCTACAAGCAAGAAGCTCTCTACGTTTGCTCTCCACGTCGGTGCCTCATGCCTACCTCTGTATGCCAGCTCTCCAAAGTGGCTCTCTACGCTCACGCCTCACGTCGACTCTCCAGAATAGTTCTCCATGTCAACTCTCCAGGATGGACCTATAGTTTCGACGCTGAACTAAGCCAAGCTGATGACCTCAATGTAACAACAGTTGTAATGGTAAAATCTAACAAATACTTCCTCATTTGTATTATTTTATTAAAAAAATTAGAATTTTTGCATTTCAGTTTTTCTTCCTTGCGTCTTGTTGAAACTATTAAAATGCCAGAGAAGTAGACCCAAAAATGGATGTGTGATGGCAATAAAAACTATTCGTTGTTAACATCAAAGTCTTTTCCTACCTTAAATCTCGTCATGATCAGTACTTCATAGAGAAATAGCTGTTGTACTAAGATATAGAGAAAGATCTCTATATCAAATCTTTTGTATCTAAGAATGGAAAAAAGAAAAAAAGAGAAAAGAGAAAATGTTCACTTTAAAGAAGCAATCATTGATCTCCAAATTGAAGATATATGATCAATGAGAAGACGGATGGTAGTCACCTAAAAACCTAGGTTGGATCACGATCAACCTAACTAGCATTGTGACTATTATGCAAGAGGTCCACGAAAATTATTGCATTTTTATTTACATAAAGGTGGTCGATATTTTTAGACCCCCCAAAAAAAAATCTCAGTCGAATCACCCTAGAAAATTTTCTGAAATGAATCAACCTAAATTGAGACTCACTTGTTCAATCTTAAAACCCTAAATAAGGTTAAGATCACGAACACATCAGTACGGGTGTAGGTGAAGGAATAGTCGCTGAGAAGAAAAAAGTGTGACCAATTCAATTCAGAAAGTCGATTCAAAGTTCATTAACTTTATATATTTTCTGTCCCTACGAAAAAGTTAAGCACATAAGACACCTTTTTATTACTTTTTGGAGGCACAGTCTGCATCACTCCTTACATCTTAACATGGCTGTAAACGAGTACAGCTTTATAAGGATGAGGCCGCACTGTCTTATCAGTCCTAACAAGAAAATGAGATGCAGACATGACTTAAGAAAATATTTCGGTAATTTATCAAAAAAACACGTTTTTAGTAACCGAGTTTTAACATATGGCGTTCTGTTTTTTTATTAGAAGTATTTTTTATTTTGATTAAAATATCCTTAATAAAATTAATAAAAGATTATGATTATTTTTTTTTACTAAGTTTGACATGAATTTTTAGAGTTAAACTGATTTTTTAAAAGATGAACGATCGATTCAATTAAATTTTAGTCATCTAATTTGATTCAATTGAATCCTAAATTATCTTTTGATTTTTTTCAAATTATCTTCCAACTTTTGTCTCCTTCTCCTCCTCCCTTCCCTTTCTCTTCATCATTTTCCTCCTCTTCTCATCTTCTCTATCTCCTTCTACTCCACATCTTCCTGTCCTCACACTTTGCCATTACCTCCCTTTCTATTGCTTTCTCTTCTTTATCTTCTTTTGCTCTTATGCCACTGATCCCTCCTTTTTCTCCTTCTCCATCTCATAGTTTATTTTAAAAAGTTGTTAAACTCTACTCATGCACATATCATATTAAAAATATATTATTTTTATATAAAATTATATTAAATTTATTATAAAACTAAAAAACACTAGCTATACTAAAATATATATTAATTTTTATGTGAAACTATCCTAAATTACCTAGAAAAGCCATTACATTCAAGTTACACTCATTCACATAGAATATATTAAAAATATATTAATTTCTATATAAATTTATCCTAATTTCATCATAAAATTAAAAAATGAGTTATCATTAAAAATATATTAATTTTTATATAAAACTATCCTAAATTATTTAGAAAAGTCATTACACTCAAGTTATACTCATTCACAAAATATATTAAAAATATATTATTTTTATATAAAATTATCTTAAATTTATCGTAAAACTAATCATAAAATCTTTTTTTTTTCCTATGTTAACTTAGTTACATTAGAAATTGAACTAAGTTAAATACCATCACCTAGCCTATCATAAAAATAAATATTTTTTTTAGATAATTTTAGGATAATTAATTATTAAAACTTTGATAATTCTACTATAATATAATTCTAACAAATTACACTAATTTTTTTATTTTATAATAAATTTACAAAATTTTTTATAAAAATTAATATATCTTTAATAGGTTGTGTGAATGATAGTAACTTGATTGTAACCCGAGTGTAATAAGAATTTTTAGGTTAAACTAAAAGAATGAGGAAGCAGATGATGAGGGGGAGGGAGAGAGTAGTGAAAGAGGGGTAGAATGCAAAAGAGGAGGAGCAAGAGAGGGGGTAGGAGTGGGCGAATAAGGAAGGCAAAGGAGAGAGGGAGAAGGTAATGGTGTAGGAGGAGGATGTAACAATGGAGGTGGTGTAAGAGGAGAAGGAGGCCACAGAGTGGGAGAAGGACGTGACGATGGAGGTGGTGTGGGAGGAGGAGACGGAGGTGGAGTGTGAGATGAAGTGAGATGAGGAGGAAGTCAATGGAGAAAGGAAGGAGGCGACAAAGTGGGAGAAGGAGGAGACGATGGAGGTGGAGGAGAAAGCTAACGGAGAGAGAGAGGAGGTGATAGAGGTAGAGTAAGAGGAGGATGAGATGATGCAGTGGAAGTGGAGTAGGAGGAGGAGAAAGCGGAGATAATTCATGGGTTGGTAGAAGAAATTTGACCCAACACAACTTTATTTGAAAGGATCTTATCCGAATTGACTTAACTCAGATCTGAGACATCTCAACTAGATCGATCATGGTTAATACAATTTGGTTCTACGATATTAACAAGATTTTAAATAAAATAAGTGTTCTGATAAAAATTAAATATAGGAACGTCCTTGCTAAAAGTTCATTACTAGATTTTTTTTCATAAATCATCAAAAGATCGAATGTTGTGGGGTGTGGTCTTCTGATCGACTCCAGAGATTTGGAATTGCAGTTTTGACAGACACAAGTTTTCATGTGATTGTAATGCTGTAAAAGGTTTCTCATAGTCGAACACTTCCAATGATGCACAAAAACCATATGGCAACAGCTTCCACCAAGTACTGTGTGAAGATGATACATAATGTTTGGAACATAAAGCCTTCAAACTCTTGAGAGATGCTGCTTTGAATTCAGATGCAAGAAATTTCTTTCCTAAATGTGTGTCATTAGCCATTAACAATTCATGTTTTTTTGTTATTGGTTTTAGGCTCCTAATAATAAGATTATCCTGGATCATTATATTTCAAGACCTACCTAGATCATGCACATCTCCACTTTTGGATCATTTCTATTTAAATGGACTGAATTACTCTTAAAAATCATAGACATTGAGTCCACCTAAATCGTCTAAATTGCATTTACAAGTCAAATGACATCTACTTGTAGTCTCTACCAACTTTCTTTGTTCATGACAATGATAACATAGGAGGTCAACAACTATCCTCAATATTTTGACTTGAAGAGATTCTTTTATCTTTGAAGACTTGCTACCTTTGTGCTCGTACCTACTTGAGGTGTATTCTTGTATGTTCATGATAAAATTCTTATTTTGTTGACAATACTTTCTTTTAATTCTCTTGATATGTCCTCTACAACAACAAAAAAAAGAAGTACAAATCATTCACGTTAAAAGGGGAAGAAAAAAAAAGGGAGAGGTTGCAAAAGCAGTCCCGTGGTTGCACTCTCGCATCGAGTGTGCGTGTAGTAGTTATCCTCGTGTAGGAATACTTTTGATGTTTACATAAGACACGGATGGTAGAGAAAAAAACAGTGTAGAAGCCATGGAGGAAAAAAAAATATTGAAGAAAAAGAAAGAAAAAAACATTAATATTCTCGATTCCTTCTCGGTCTTTTAGTATGTGAGGTTTTTCTCTTCTCCTATTATAAGAGAGAGGTCTTTTTTCTCTTTGTATTAGAAATGAGATTGTATGATAATGTTTTTCTCAGAGGTTTTATCACGTTAAATATTAGTATAATTCTTTTTGTTTCATTGTTTCAAGCTAGATAATGTCTATCCACAGCCTATTTTGATTTTTAAGTGGCCTTCAAACCATGGATCACAAAACGATGGATCTAAAGGCCCAGTAAATATTGGAACCACTTCAGTAGACTCTGTTTCAACCTTAATGAATGAATTATATATATGTTTCAACCACATCAACACATGCTCTGCCCGAACATGGAAACAAGTAATTGTATCATTCAAGACAATGATAGCCATAAGCATCACTAGAAAATATCTCGTGTGTATGTATGTGGTGGTGGTGGCTCTGATAGCCGAGAAAGATTGCAATTGGAGCCGTCGAACAAAGCAAAGCATAAACAACGTTCTTTACCCGCAAACATTACGAGAGCAAAGGATATGGCGGCATCGCTACCTTCGGAACTCTCCATTTCCCACGGCACACATGACGCTCTCCCTCGTTACCTCCTCGCGATAACTCGGTGTCGTGTGCCCAGCAAATCCGCCCTCATCTCCGCCATGAAGGCGAGCTCCCTTCTCGCGTCCTCCCATGACGGTAGAGCCGTCCATGCTCGCGTCGTCAAGGCCGGACTGGGGACCGACAGATTCGTCGCCAGCTCCGTCATCAGCTTTTACTCTTCCTGCTCCGACTTGGACTCTGCCCGCAAGGCGTTCGACGGAGTTCTTGTTAAGGATGTTGCGCTTCAGACCGCCTTGCTCATCGGCTACGCCCAGAATGGTGAAATTACCCAAGCGAGGGCCTTGTTCGATGGGGTGATGGAGAAGGACGTTGTTGCTTGGAACGCGATGTTGAGCGCTTATGCTCACTGCGGGCTCCCGCAAGATGCTCTCCAACTGTTCAGGGAAATGCAGATGTCGAATTGTAGCCCGAATGAGGTCACGCTCATCGGTGCCCTCTCGGCTTGCTCTCAGATAGGCTGTCTTGCTTTGGGTGAATGGATCCATGGTTATCTCAGGAGGCATCCGGAGGTTAGGCGTACGACGACGCTGAACAATTCCCTCGTGCATCTGTATGCGAAGTGTGGAAAGATTAATGCTGCTTTGGATACGTTTCTTGAGCACGGTTCCAGGGACTTGGAGTCATGGAACACCATGTTGACTGGATTCGCGATAAACGGATGCGGAACCAGTGCTCTCTCCCTCTTCTCGCAGATGATGAAGCTTGGGGTGAGGCCGGACAGGATCAGCTTCGTCGGGGTTTTGATGGCTTGCAGTCACGTTGGCATGGTTGACGATGCTCGCAGATGTTTGGATTGCATGACAAGGTTCTACGGGATCGAGCCGAGCGCCGAGCACTATGGATGCCTGGTGGATGTTCTGTCTCGTGGAGGACATCTAGATGAGGCGAGATCGCTACTGGAGAGCATGCCGTGTGAAGCTGATGCATCTGCGTGGGGTGCTCTTTTAGGTGGATGCTTTGCCCACGGCAAGTATGAACTAGGCATAGAAGCTGCTGTGCATCTCATTCAGCTCCAACCATTGGAAGAAGGTCGATATGTAGCGCTGCAGAATCTTTATGCTATGGTTGGTAGAACAGAAGATGCGTTGATAGTGCGAAAGGTGATGTATGACATGGGTATCAGGCGGTCTTCAGGGACAAGTATGATTGAAGTTGAAGGCGTTGTGCATGAGTTCTTAGCAGGAGATTTGTGACATTGACGATCCAAAGATGTGTTTGTGATGGTAAATGCATACCGGAAGGCCCCATGGGAGAATGTCTATAAAGATGAGCTCTGTAGCTTCGGCTAGCTTGAGATCTAATGTCTACTCTAATGGAGGGAGATCTTGGATACAAGCACCATGAGACTTAGCTAGAGTGATGTTACTTCTCTTGTTCCCTTATTACTTCCTCCCCCTCTTTCTTCCCTCTCACTTTGACTCACAAGAGAGATACGAGTTTGGCAGAGTCGCGTAGCTAGAGAAAGCTATTATATAGTCTGCTCCGAAAGAGGTCGGTGTTGGAGGCAGGCTAATGAGATGGGCCAGCGTGCGTCCCGCAGGCAATGCCAAGGAGGAGCCGGCGCCGGAGAGGATAAAGTGCCTCGCGGCGGCGAGGGAGCACTGGTCGCGGTTCTACAGTGTTACGAGATGCGTGCTGATGCTCATCTGTTGGCAAAAGCAGGGGAAGCAGTGAGCACGTGGAAGGCTTGCAGGCGGTGACCTTGGGGAGGATTGGGATGAGCTTGCATCCCCAAATGCACATATGTTGGGCCCTGGCCACGTCACCACCTACGTCCCATCACGCCATCGCCAGGTTAGCAGGAGAAGTTCTCTCACGCGCCGGCCAGGACCCGTACCAAGGCATTCCTCGGTATGTCCCATCCCGGAAAGCTCGGGACGACGCCGTATGGTGCCGTTCCGCACTTTCAGGACGGCGACGGTGCGAAGGTACTTCTCCACGTGACTCCAGCGTACAGTTGACCCTCGTACAGTAGTATAAAACCCCTGGTCGACATCTGGCCAGGGGGAGGCAAAAAACAGAGACCAAACGCTGACTTACTTGTCGAGGGGCCACAGTCGGTAACGACCCGACGGGGGCCTTCTATGCAGGAAAGTGGTCACCCCCGAGGCGAGACCATCTCGACAGGGAGAGGCGTTTTTCCTCCCAACGCGCCAACCAACATCCAGACGGAGAGTCGTCAATCAGGATCCCGACCAAGAACCACCAGCTAGCATCTTGACGGAGAGACGTCGATCAATATTTCGGCGCCAACGCCTCGTCCTGAGGGCGTGACCGACCTCGACAACCAGCTTAGCCAACCGAAGACTCCCGACATTGACCCGTGGACCAGGCCATACTGACTCATTAGCCACGACGCATCAGTTCATCAACATTTTTGGCGCTAGAAGGAGGGCCATATTGTAGGAGCATCCCATAGAAGCCTTCCCCGAGGGAGAACCACCGGCCGATCACCCCTCTTCTGGACCCATAGACCAGCCCCACCCCGCCCTCAGAGATGGGGGGATCCCGGCCTTAACACCAGATCGCTACTTGCGACTATTCAACGATCCGGGACTCTCTCCTCCCGGATACTCTACGGGACCCACGGTTGTCTCCTCCGAAGCGTTTCACGCCCTGGCCAAGCAGGTGCAGGCCTTGGCAAGAATAATGCAGACGATCGTCTCGCTCATGCCACAGATCGTGCAACTCGCGGCTCCCCCAACCGACCCGACGTAGCAAAGGTCGAGCAGGGAGCAACTCGGGACGGGAGAAACCCGAGAACAGACAATGAACTCGAGAGGCCTACCCAAGCAGAGCACACCCGCACCTTGCCGGATCACTCCGCCCCACTCCAAGCTTGATACCATATCGTCTGACTCGGCGGATGACTTATTTAGGATCCAGTTGTCCATGGTCAACTGACGCTTGGACGAGTTCCAACGTGAAATCCAGAAGTTGCAAGGCGAGACGGGCGAAGGCAGCTCGAGTGGATCGCCGTTTACTCAGGAAATACAGGACAAGCTTGTACCACTCAACTTTAGGCTACCGACATTGGAAACGTACGACGGCGGCTCCGACCCCACAGAGCAAGCATGTCGCCGCGTTTCGGGCTCAGATGGCCCTCTACGGTACCTCTGACGCCCTTGTGTCAGGAGTTCCCGACCACCTTCAGAGGATCGGCACGAACATGGTTCAGCAGGCTACACCCATTCTCGGTCTCATCCTTCGACCAGCTCGCAAGGGAGTTCGAACAAAACTTCCTCGCCAACGTGCGACCCAAGCCTTCCATTGCCACCCTACTCGCGTTATCTCAACATGAGGGCGAATCGCTCTCCCAGTTCGTGGCGTGTTTTGCCGCCGAAATCCGAGGATTCCCAAATGCTCATCCTTTTTTAATCATGCAGACGTTCCTGATGGGCTTAAGGCCCTCGAGGTTCTTTTGGTCACTCATCGAGAAGCCGCCCGCAACCATCTCCAAGATGCTCCAGTGCGCCAACTAGTACATCGCTGCTGAAGCCCTAATGGCAGGGAGGCGCGAGGACAACAAGAGGTTGAGGGTGGAGCAAGCCCGAGGAGCAGCTTCGGCACCCCCATTGCAATCTCGTAGGAGGCCCGATCGACCCGAGTTGTTACCCCCGAGGCCCCTACCTCTGCCTCTGAATGCATCTCGTACCGAGATCTTTCTCCAGATCATGGAGAAAGGTCTCTTGCGCCAACCAAATCCCCTGAAGGCCACTCACAAGGACCGGTATAAATATTGCAGGTTCCATCGAGACTACGGTCATGACACGAAAGACTGCCCCGACCTCCAAAATCAAATCAAGGAGCTAATTTGAAGAGGTCATCTCGGGCGCTACCTCAAGGAACACCGAGAAACATCTCCGCACCCAGGGGACCTGTCGAGAGGCAGATCGATGTCATTACCGGAGGACCGATAACCGGCGGCAGTAGCTCGACATCAAGGAAGGCCTACGCCCGAAGCATGGTAGAAAAACGCCCCCGATTCGAGCTCAAGCCTGAAATCACTTTCAGAGCCGAGGAGGTCGAACGCTCCCATCACGACGACGCTTTGGTGATTTCCATCCGGATCGCCAACGCTCGGGTCAAAAGAATAATGGTTGACACCAGGAGCTTGACATCAAGAATAATGCGACTTACCAAAGAATGGTCGATAAGATGTTCAAGCAACAGCTCGGGAGGAACATGGAAGTGTATGTAGACGACATGATCGTGAAAAGCAAGGCTGCAGGCACACATCTGGCCGACCTGGCGGAGACATTCTGGATGCTCAAGCGGTTCAACATGCGCCTGAATCCCTCGAAGTGCGTCTTCGGGGTCAGCTCAGGAAAGTTCCTCAGTTTCGTCATCCACCAACGAGGGATAAACGCAAACCCAGAAAAGGTCTAAGCCATAACCGAGATGCATCCCCCCTGCTCGATCAAGAAGGTGCAGCGCCTCACCGGGAAGTTGGCGGCACTCAGCAGGTTCGTGTCGCGATCAGGCGACAAGTGCCTCCCCTTCTTCCAGGCTCTGCAGTAGGCCGACAACTTCACATGGACCCCAGAATGCAAGGAAGCCTTCAGAAAGTTAAAGGCGTGCCTCGCTCGCTTGCCTAGACTTGCCTCGCCCGAGTCGGGTGAGACCCTCGGTCTTTACCTGGCAGCCTCGGCGTAGACGGTCAGCTTGGTGTTAACTCGAGAAATGCCACCAACACAACAACCTGTCTATTATGTCAGCCACATTCTCGTCGAGCCCAAGGTGCAGTATTCCCTGATCGAGAAGCTGACCCTCGCACTGATGAAGACGGCCCGAAAGCTACGACCATACTTCTAAGCTCACACGATCAAAGTGATAACCGACCAACCGTTGCGGTAAATCCTCTCTAAATTCGACGCGTTGGGTCAAATGTTGCGGTGGTCGGTCAAGCTCGGTGAATTCGACATTCAGTACTCCCCCAGAACGGCCATCAAAGCCCAGGTACTGGCTGACTTCATCTCCGAGCTAACTCCTAAAGATCATGCTATTGGACAGGAGCACAATAAGAGCATATGGACCCTGTATGTGGACGGCTTGGCCACTGCCGAAGCGGCCGGGGTCAGACTCATTCTCAAAGGCCTGTCCGGAGAAACTTACGAGAGATCACTCCGATTACAATTCCGGGCCACCAACAATAAGGCCGAGTATGAGGCGCTACTCCATGGCCTGCACCTCGCCCTAGAGATGCATGTGGGCAACCTCGAGGTCTTCAGTGACTCCCAGCTGGTGACGGGACACGTCAACGGGAGCTACGAAACTCGGGACCTGACAATGGCGTTATACCTGATGGAAGCGAAACAACTCGCCCATCGCTTCAACCGCCAACTCGATATTGGGCCTAGAGGGTCACACACATATGGTAGGCATTGCGATGAGTAGAGGTTTGGATATGAGATATCCGCCGGAGCCCTTGTCTTATTGGATATCCAATAAGCCCCTGAATTATTGGATCCCATGGATGAGATCCAATAAGAGCCCATGAGAGATTATTGGATAGAGATCCACTAATTTAAAAGGCTTGGGTAATTGGATATAGATCCAATACCCACTAGGGGAGGATCCATTAGGGTTTGACAGGGGACCTCTATAAATATAAGGGATTCAGAGCCTCATATGCTAGAGCCTTTGCTTGCCTCTCCTATTCTCCTCCCCCTCTCCACCTCAGAGCATGCTTGGAGTTTTGAGGAGCGTCGTCGCAGCCCTATTGTGTGGATCACTACTAGAGAGGAGGACGCTTGACCTCCTTCACCATCTCCTAAAGATCTGCAAGGAAATAGGGATATATGATCTCCCTATGTAACACAATCTACTCTATACGCAGTTTTAAGTTTCACGAATTTTGCGCACCAATCTTCGCATGACGACAAATATCTCTTTGGGAATAGGGGATTTTGTTTTCTTGTTCTTCCGCTGCGCATGTGATGTTGCCCCCAAGATTTCCCAACACGACTTGCGACTCGCCGGCACCAAACTTGAGCCCGAGATCAATCACTCGACCCACAAGTCCAGTCTTTGCCCGAGTCGCTCCAGATCAGTCCCCCGACTTGCGACTCACCAGCCCCAAACTTGAGCCCGAGATCAGTCACTCGGCCCACAGGTGCAATCTTCGCCCGAGTTGCGCAGTTCGGTCCCCTGACCAGCGACTCGCCAATTCCATTCTGCTTGGACCCAACCGCCCAACTGACAGTTCCAACCCTGCCCAAAGTATGGGGCGCCGCCCGCTAATCAGCCTCACGGCAAACCAGCCCAACTTCCCCTCACAAGAAATAAACACGCATGCCGCACTCCGACCCAGGCGCGCCCCTTGCCCTCTCGTAAGGACCTCATGGCACGCCTCGATGGGGGGGGGGGGGGAGAAGTGATACGACATATGTTGGGCCCTGGCCACATCACCACCTACGTCCCATCATGTCATCGCCAGGTCAGCAGGAGAAGCTCTCCCACACGCCGACCAGGACCCGTACCAAGGCATTCCTCGGTACGTCCCGTCCCGGAAAGCTCGGGACGGCGACCGCGCGAAGGTACTCCCCCCCCCCCCCCCCCCCCCCGCGAGGATTGACCGTCACGCGACACCAGCGTATAGCCGACCCTCGTATAGTAGTATAAAAACCCCTAGCCAGCATCTAGCCAGGGGGAGGCAAAAAACAGAGACCAAATGCTAACTTACTTGTCGAGGAGCCACAGTCGATAATGACTCGACAGGGGCCTTCTGTGTAGGAAAGCGATCACCCCCGAGGCGAGACCATCTCGACGGGGAGAGGCATTTTTCCTCCCAGTGCACCAACCAATATCCATACGGAGAGCCGTCAACCAGGATCCCGACCAGGAACCACCAACCAGCATCCCGACAGAGAGACGTCGATCAATATTCCGATGCCAACGCCTCGTCCTAAGGGTGTGACCAACCTCGGCAACCAACTCAGCTGACCAAAGATTCCCAATATTGATTCGTGGACCAGGCCGTACTGACTCATGAGCCTTCATCAACAACTATCATCCATCTTTGTTCCTCGCCTTTGCTGATCTTGTTTTTCTTTTGCACCGTTTCATTTCTTCTCACTTGAAGATGAGCATGAGTTACTTCCAAAGAAACGTACATTTCCCTCAAATAGAACATGACATGAGTCCATATGAGACGCATGAGAGACTACATTTCTGCCTCCGAACGTCATATCACATGGGTGTTCAAAAAGGATCAAGAAAGTTGTTCATTGATAATTACACCATTTAGCCCTAAACACATAAAATATGCTCACACTAACAGTTCTTTTGTACGACACTGAAGCACAAGACCAATATGAGGGATTTAATTAGAATCACAGCATCTCGGGCTATTCAATAAATTGTCATCTTCTTAATCAGATTCTATCATCGGATCTCGTATAGCAGTTTTGACAAAAGGCTGTTGGGCACCGACTTTGATGCTCAAGACATTGCAATTTATTATTATCAATGAATACAGTGGCACAAAATTGTCTAGGGCTAAATGGTGTAATTATCAATGAACAGATTTCTTGAACTTTTCTGTTAGACATCACAATTTTTCGTCCAAGAAAACAAAGATTATTAGTTAAAGCATCAACTAAAGGTCTTAATCCGAAGGTTTCCAAAGTCGTGTGATCTGAGGCCATACATCACAATACAACTAAACATTCACTATAACTCTCACGATTTGCAGAGGTTAGCATCCTTTACACCCGATTCAAACGTCATCGTAACCATTACTTGACCGAGCCATGCTATGAAGTTAATCTTTCAAGCACAATATTTCTGCAAGGCTTAGCATATCAATTTCATGAACAGTTTTCACCGGTGATGTTTTGAATACCTTTGAAAACCAAAATACTAATAGGTAACAACTCTCTTAAAAAATAAGTTGAAGGTAGACATGTAACAAGATCCATACCTGTGTCTAAAGAGTAAAGAGCGTAACTTGATATCGGTTACTTCTGTACAGGAATAAGCCCATCAATCAGACAACCATCGGCTCCTGTCTCATCATCAAAGCTTTCCACGTGATAGATGGCTGCCAGATCCATCTTTCACGAGGCCAATCGACTAACTTTTCATTTCATGTCAGTTCCTTTCAGGGGCATCACCTGTCTCTTTTCTCGAACATAGTTCCCTAGTATATGACCATACCTCATCTGCATTGCCAGAAATAGATCTCTCCACCTTCCCCTCTTGTTGTTCTTGTCGGCTGCCCTTGCTCAGGGAAGATGGCACTGTTACTGGACTTCCTATAAGTGGAGTGGAAGGACAAAATGGTGAGGCAGAAGGCGTATTCTGAAACGAGAATGGGCTGGGCGATATCCTCTTATGAATTGGAATTCCTCCCACTCCTCCCCGGTTAAATATAGAAATGGATTCTGGAGCTGCACAATTCTTTGTAGCATCATCCACAAAGATCAAGTCATCAATCCTTGCCACGATATTAAATGCCAAACTCTCCATAACCCTCGAGTAGCTCTCAAGTATAGACTGCCCTACATCCTGAAAGAGAGGTTAACATGCTTAATCACATGTCCCCAGAGTTTCTCACATGAGAAAATCATGTCTGCTAAACAAAATTCAGTACTGCTGGTGTAATTTCACTACACATAATGTACAACTAACATTCATGATGAGGCCAATAATACAGAATTTGGATGAACTATGCTCGGAATTTGTAAGTTAACAAATAATATACACCGCTAGTTGTAATAGAAATATTCTACTTAGAAGCATCTGAGACCATTTGGGCAAAATATCAGCTATTAAGAGGATGTTACGAATTACCTTATTGTACTGAATCTTGTTCATATCAAGAATAGTCTGTGGAAGAGCAGGGTAACGAAGTCGTAAGCTCTGCAAAAGACCCTCACCCCGTTCTGCAAGGAATAGAAATCTTTCCGTGTCACCAACAAGTCCAATGAACTTTCCACTCCATGAGTTCTTTGCTTTAGATTGAGACTGCTTGCTTTGGCCCTTCAGCCGCCAAACATGTATTGCCGCCTCAATCCTATTCGCTATTTCTAGAATATGGTGCTCAGATGAAAGTTCTAAGCAGTCGAGTAGGCACTCAGGTGAAAATGAATCAGCAGTTACGTAGCGGTAGATGATGTCACCTAAACAGGTTTTCCCATACTGCAATTCATCACAATTGAAGAAAAATGAAGAAACTCAGGCATAATGAGATGTGATAAATTTTACTGGGTATATACAATTAGAACTACTAGTGAACTTAAGAAAAAGAAAGAAAGAATAGATGTGGGCTGGCTACATTGTTTTATCTGATTGAAGCTTACATATGATGGAAGTAATTCCAGATCAACATCTTTCCAAAATTTCACATGGGTAAACTTATTTGAGAACGCAACAGCTCAATGTGACATGTACCAGCTCAACTACTTGGAAAAGCTGAGAACATCACAACTGTCTCCACTGAATGCATCTTTTTTTTGTATGTATGATCATTTTATGACAATTGCACTCCTATTGGACATTCAGGTTTTTACATAATCATGCTCCTATCTCGTGCCAGATAACTTGGATATTATGCCATCTAAACTCATCAACAATGTGTTCCATGCTTTTATTTGTGTTTGTGTCATCTCATGTTTTATTTTATGTATTTTTGCATCTTTTCTACCCAGTCTTTTGTGAATCATGTTCATCTTTTATGTATCCTGTTTATCATGTGTGATCATTACAAAATTCCCTTAACATATCAATCTGTTGTTTTATTGTCTTTGGTGTATATGATTTTATTATTCTACCCAAGCATGAATCACTCTGCTATTTGTCCTCTTTCAGGTTACTAAATTCAAGCACAGAGGGTATCAAGGGTATGTTGCTAAAAGTGTCATGAAGTGTTTACAGGGTTTGTATGTCATCATAAAAACAACACAATATCACTTTTTTGTTCTCTGTTCATGCAGTCATGGGTCCAGTTGATGATAACCACAGCATTCTTGACAATCTTCTTCCTAACTAAATCTTGTCCTCCTTTGTGCCTTTCTGTTCCTTGGTTTTCAAATAATACAATCTATAGTGATGAGAAAACAGGTACAAATCAAATATCACATGAGTTCTTCACAACATTTCTTATAAAATTCTTTCCCTTTATATGCCTTACAATGCCATGTCATTGGCTTATTGCATTCATTACAGAGAAGCACGAAAAGGTCCCCTATCAAAACAACAGTTGCTCTCATGCAAATGTTAAAATCACTTCTTTTTTAATCCAATGCATGTCTGTGTCAGTTTTAATATAATGCACCAACAACTAAGCATCAAAGAACTTCAGTCAGCAAATTCATGAAAGTTCCCGAAGGATTCCATCTTCCCATCAAGAACATGTTAAATAATTCATCTTTTTACATTATGTCATGAAAAATTTTGATTACAAGTAATAGTTACTAAAAGTATCTAAATAAACAATCAGGTTATATGCTTTCCTACTATGGGACACTTAGCATAAAAGGCAGTTGATCAGAAGAAAGAACCTTTACAGAAAAGAGATTTGGTATTGCAACCATGTTGCACCTTCAATCCATATAGAAATGACAATTTATGTCTATATAAAGAATCAATTGCCAGATATCCTTCGAGGGTGGCAAACAAGAATGTGAATATATAGTGAATGTGAATCAATTGCTAATAGTTCAAGCTAGCACTAGTTGAGCATGTCTTCAGTCCACATCTTGGATCATATATTGAATGTGAAAGATGAAATATTCATGGACAAGTGGAATTAACATGAATCTTAAAATTGCTACATCATAGAAAAATGAGAGTTATTTAAAATTGTGAATATTCGTATTCTTCACTATGAAAAATTACACAGTTGTAGATGATCAACTATGCCAATGTCATTGTAATAAATCACAAAAACAAGCAAAGATGTACCCAATGTCCACATCCACAAGGGTTGATCTATTTAGTTGTCTACAACATATAGCTTCAGATTTAGTTGTCTACAACATATAGCTTCAGATTTGCTATTTTGGGATCAAAGATTCTCTCTCTCCCTCTCTATAGTTTCAACAATGTCTCTCATTCAATCATATAGTATTATGTCACATATATGCTTCATTTTAACCAGGAAGAGGATAAATAAACAAGCTAGTCATGGTCTATACCTTAGGTAATGTTTCAAAGTAGACATCAGGAGTCTCCATCTCAGAGAGCACTGCACTATTGATTGCCATGGCTGCCTTCAGTATCTGATTCGCACAATCCCTGGACAGCTGCAATCTCTTCCTTGCCTCCTCTGACAGACCAGTTGGTGGAACTCCCGGACAAGGTAACCACCATTTTTCCTCCTGCCTCGAAGACGCCCTCCTGAACGAGGAAGATGGACAAGTCTTGCTTGCATCTTCATCAGCATCAGTGACCAGGAATCCCCGGTCTACATACCAGAACTCAGTATTGCAGAATCCATCCAGCATGCCAAGAAGCATTGCGTCGAGCTTCTTGAGCGCTGGGAGGTTCATCTGGAGATCAGTGCGGTGACGAGAGACCATCACCTCGAACGACCTGCCGCCGGGTAACTCTTGGATGGAGGGAACGAGTTCCACGATATAGTCACTCACGCTCAAGAGCCAATCCATCTCCCTTCGCCACATTGTCTTCTTCTGCGGCGCCAGGGGCTCCAATCTCCATAATTCCCCAAAAACTGCAGCTGATTCAGCATTTCATAACAAGAACAAAAATGTCAACATGGTAATTCTAACAAATTAGAGTGAAGCAAACAGAAGGAACAGGGTATTACCGGAGAGATTCGTGATGGCGTTTGAGATCGCGAGGGCGGTGCAGACGCCTTTGGCACCGCCCGACATGTCTTCGCCAAGGAGCAGCTTGGCAAATCTCTCCTTCATCATCTCCACCTCTGAGAAAGAAATCAAAGCGTAGTGTCAGGCTGATTAGCGCATCAGTTTCAGCATAACCGAGTCAATAAAAGGAAAAGGGATTAAGACTCGAAAGCGGAAATGAGGTAAAGATGTTGGTTGCAAACCGGAGAAATCCGTCGCCCTCTCCTCCACGTTCGCCTCCCAGAAGAGCACATCCCCGCCGGGAAGCAGCGGGACGCCGGCGACGGGGAATCGGCAGCCAGACAAATCGATGGAGGAGTCGGACCCGGGCACCTTGGCGCTGGGGCTGTGGCTGTGGCTGCCCCCGCCATCGTTCGGCTGGTCGGAGGCGTACTCTTCCTCCGCCTCCTCGGAGGAGACGCTCCCCATCGCCTCAGCCCGGGGAGAAGTGATGATGCCGAAGCCAATTAGGTAAAGAATGCGGGACGTCCGCCGTCGGATTCTTGTAGGGATTGCCTCGATCGCATTTCGCTTCTCTCTCGTCCGCCTGAGGGGTGGGTTTCAGATCGGAGAAAAGAGTGGGGGAGAATGAAGAGAGAGAGAGAGAGAGAGAGAAGAAGGCGCCGCGAGCGAAGAGCTCTCACTTTTCTCGCTTTCCACCTCTCACTCTCACTCTGTTACAAATGGAAAGGGCAGGAGCGAGGATCGATGCCGGCCGTCGTCATCTTTTTTCCGTCTCTCAAATAATAAAACAATGGTTTTTGCTCTGTTCTTTATTGGTCCGTCAGACTTTTTTTTCTACATTAATTTCTCGTGACAAGAAATAATGTACAAATATGATTTTTTTAAATAAATGAACAAATATGATCTTTAACTTTTATTACATGATTTTGTGTTAAATCGAATTAAACAAGACAAGTCGATTTGATTAACCTTTTCGTTTTCTTTCGCCTATCTTCTTGATGACCCCTAAAAGATGAGCAAGAAACGAGTGAAGTAGGAAGAAGAGGTAGAGGAGAAGAAGCGGCACAAGTTGACCTGAATTGATTCTAAATTTTGGAAATAGGATGAAAAGACTAGGATTTATAACAACAATAACAAACAAAAAAAAAAAAGATAGTTTTTCAATAGAGCTGTGTTATATGTTAAAAATTAATTAGTATGAACTTTTCAAAGTAAATTATCCATGAATCATAATATTTCAGTTACCAATGCATAAATTCCTTTTTAGCTTACACGTATTAATTCTTTCCCTAGTGATGATATATTATAGGATATCTTCATCTGCTCTACGGATTTTAGTTGAACACGAGGAATAATAACTCATTTCATATAACACAGACTTTGCATAATTAATAAGATTCGAGTTTGAATGCCTTACGTATTAAAAATCGGACAATCATATCCAAAAGCTTTTTGATCTTGTTGCTTTTGAGAAGTGAATGAAGTAAATGTTCCTTATTTTATTTTCTTGTAACTTTCATTAGTAGACATACGGTTTGCAGTTTCTATTAAGGAACTATAGAAAGGTGCATGATCCTCGTCCTCCTTGAAATGGTACGGGTGAGTTTTATGGCACTCAGAAAGTGAAATAAATGGAGAACATAACTGAGCGTACGTTTATGATCTCTGTGACCCATTGTAGCATCTTCCGCACAGAATGAGGGAACTCACTCCATTAATGCTGAACCATTCATGACCGATCCATGAGGAAAAGTGTTGCAGGGAGAAGGATGGTTGAGGTGGTGGAACGAAGGAGTAGTAGCTGCAAGAGTTAGCTTCTGGTTTCTACTCGACCCGTGAGGACTTGTTGGCTGCTGTTTCGTTCTCCGGTGAGGTGCAGTCGTGCTTCCCGAAAGAGAAGACGAGGGCGTGGTGAAATCATGAAGCCGGGAATCCCATGGATCACGCCCTCGCGTTACTGAAGCCGTAAGGAACAAGCAATGCCTACCGAAGCTACATAAAGGAACTATTTTGCTGGAGCACTTGAAGTAATCATCACTTGTTCTACGATTGCACGTGAATAAGTGTTTGATTAACATAATATAATGAGTTTGCCGTTTAAGTCTTCCCATTTCTACAGTGATATGAGATATTTTGGTGTCATAGAACGACGGCAGTTGGTAGTTACCTCGGAATCAACGTGGTATCTCTGAATCGACATAACGCACGTATCTAAAAATAAGTTAACTAATCGCATCTCGAAACAATACAATAAATCCAAAAATAATAGTAATCGTATCGCATGGATCATATAAAGCGGCACTCAAAATCGAATAAGATATCCTTGCATGATACGGAATCGAAACAGTCGGCCCATGCCATCTAGAGCGAACGAACTGATCACCTGGAATATTGACAATCGTTAACGATCCATGTACAACTAACCTTCCACGAGAGATATATAACGTCACCCTCGGGGCATACTCTAGAGATATTGATCATTATTTAAAAAAAATTAACTTAAGCTTCAGAAAAGTTAAGCCGGGAATCTTCTTTCCCAGCATCAATCTATTGTGCAGGAACTCGACGTCCAACATAACCTTAGCATTATTTCGGATCAAGCAGGGAAATAGTCAAGTTCAAGAATGGACAATCCAAGTTCCGTTTGCTTCCATTATTAGCTGGGTTAGTAACTAGCAGCACGAGGTAGGAGCTTACAATCTAGTATTTGATCCCTTTTAAGATCAAACTGAGAGCATAAAGGAGCATCCTCCTTGAACTAATCATCAGTTTGATATCTTAACTTGCCGTGACTGTGTAAGCTTGTTTTAGTGAAGAATGACAGCCAGCAGACCAAGAGTAGCTAAACATTTCTCTTTAATTTGTTTAGTGCCAGCAGTTGGAGGATTCAAATGCTACAGGAGTTTTCTCTGCGCGGACAAACGAGCTGCACCGTCTCACTCGTGGGTGAAGTCATAACAAGGCACAGATTATAGAACAAAGTTAACCGGCATGGTGACCCTCACAACAGTAACTGCATAGGACGGAGAGAGAGAGAGAGAGTGATTGATCGAGCTCAAGGTACAGTACTAATAATACGAAGGGCGACGGAGAATAGTACGAATCTGCGTTGGAAGAAGCGGGGGATTGGGGAGGGCACACTGTGGGCGCAGCGGAGCAGCTCTGTGACCAGGTCCCCTGCTCTGTGACGGCGGGTCCAGCTTCTATCTGCAGCAACTCATGTGCGTCGCCTGCTCGCTGCTCGTCATTTTGCGCGGCCGAGGGGCTCCAATATGAGGAGGCGGCAGGCAGCCCGGATACGATTGGTGGCTGTCCTTCACCTGGTGCCCACTGTTTCCATCAGAGCTGGTGGATGTTTTTATTGCTTCCGTTACGTTTTCACCAAAATGGAACGTAGTAAGTTCCTAATTTATACAAGATGAATCTGATCTATGGATACTAAATCTTTGAATTATTCAGATAAGAAATGAGATCAAGTAGTTCGACCACTTGTTGACATAGTATTCTCCTCTGGAAGCTCCATTGGCAAATACTTCCAAGAAGCATTTAGAAAAACATGGGTGCTGGTGAAGTATTCGTATCTATGCCTGCAACCAAGAAAAGATAAGCTTCTTAATATATCTTTATCGTGAATTTTTCATGTGCCCGAAAAGTTATATCAACTTGAAGGCCAACATGATCGAACTAGTATGGTGCTTTAGAAATCAATTGTTGGAAATATTTATATAAGTATCATGGGAGAATAGTCTCATATTATTAATTATTAAAAGAGTCAGATTATATATATTAGATTTAACTCATAATTTAAAAGTTTAAATTTTAGGGTTGAATTGATATCTGTCCTAATATATGTTAACATTAACTAGAATGATTCAAATTAGTCATTTCAAAAATTTTGATATGGTATTAGAGTCAAATTTTATTTTAAATTACATTGCCATAGATGAGTGACTCATAATCGAGAAACTGAAGGATTGATTCGGTGTTAATCCCGATATATGTTAATATTGATCAGAATGAGTCAAGCTAGTTATTTCAAATTTTCTAACATATATTCGGGCTTTACTACGTTATAAATCGACTGATGAATTGAAATCTGTCACAATGGGATCAACCTTCTTGTTGAAGACCTCACGATCATGATGCAAGTTACAGTAAGAAATTTGGTTGAATTGAATCCACAAATTTATACGTGCTAATTGATGTATTATGGTCATCAGCACCTAAAAATGGTTCATCATCTCCACGCTGTATCAGTCATCGTTCATGCGTTATAGAGCATGGCAAATCCGTAATGAATCACTCACGCATACTGTGCAGCTTTATTGCTCGGAAGTTACAGTACCCGAAGTTAGACTTGATCGCTAATATTATTAGGATCAAAATTTCGAGGGTGAGAATACAATGTACAGATCCTACTTGGAAGTGACTCTTTCAGAAGCCATAGAGGACCAGCTGCTGGTTGAGCCCCTCTGGAGCTAAAGCTGTGGTGCACCGACTACTGGCGATGGAGGCAAGCACAGCTCTCTCCACCTCTCTTGGGACTCGGCTGTGAAGCAAGGAGATGATGTAGTCCATGCAGGCGGCTTCGCACGGCAGCGTTATCGGCCCATCGGTCGGCAAACCGAACTCTTCCTCGGACATCCTCAGGAGCTCCCGGAAGATGCTGCTGGTTAGATACTTCAAGGGCACCATGAAGCGCTTGCCGTCGGTGGTGTACATGAACACATGGCCTTTGCTTGCAACCAGAGAACTGGGTGAGTCTGTTGTAGCACTAGTATCTGAATTCTTCGACATGATTCTTCTCCTGCCCAAGGCAGACACCTTCTGCCACTTCCTCACCATCTTGATGAGCTTCTTTGGGTTCAGCATGGCTGCTGTTTGTGAAGGCTACAAGAATGCTTTGAGGCACAAGATGTAGGAGAACAGGGTTGGTGAGGGTTGTGAGGCACAAAGAAATAGGACGGATCGAGCAGTACATATATAGATAGATGAGCAAGAAAGGACATTCCATGTGGCAGTGGAGTCATGGACCAAAACCATGTGCTGATTGGATAAGCTAGCTGCCCTTGTAGTTGCATGTCTGGGTTTTGGCGAAGACTCGCCTCTTGAGGTGGGGAAGACAACACGGAAACAGCCACATGGTAGCTGGGCCAATATCATTTTGTCCTTTTATATAAGATGTGAAGCATGACAAGCTTACCAAATAGGCAGGAGCTCTTGAGATGAAGCATGATAGGATTAGCCTAGATGCTCTTGTTCATTGTATAATGTAAGACATTATATGTAAGACATCATATAGTTTAATTGGTAAAAATTTTGACAATTATCGTAAGATACCCAAATTTCGTCTTCACTACTTATATTTTATTATTGTTATTTTTTTGGGGACATAACACGAGTTGCTCATGAGTGCCACAATTACAAAGATGTTGATGTACGAATATGCTAATGTTTTCTAAAAGCTAAGTGCATGTGATAATGTCCCTCTAACTTGGAGTTTCTTCTTTCTTGGTGGATCATGCATGGCAATCATTGTTGACAAGCATCATTGTCTAGTATCAGAAGGAAAGAAAAACCATGGTGAATCTGTATCTTTCTTCGGTATCGTTTGGTGAGAGGCAGAGTCATGTGCTTGGGAGACCTCAAAACGATCTGAGAGTTACCCTTGTGCAACTGGTTGGATCCATGCCTCATTGATAGTGATGCTTATCTGAACAGTTATCATCCTATTGTGGCTTGTGGCTATCTTTATGTGACATGCTATCGTACATGCCATGCAACGTTTGATATTCTGTCTGCTTCCAACTTGCACTTCTTTTTTCTATATTTTTGAAGATATTTCTGGAATGCAGTACGATGCAACTCACCGAAGACTCTTGCCATCCATGAGAGAGAGAGAGAGAGAGAGAGAGAGAGAGAATTGTGATGTCACATGGAACTGGGGCTTGAGAAAGACCCACTTGTACCAATGGACAGTTTATTCAGACAAGGAGGGCAAGCTTGTTGTTTGCTGTTCCAACTTACTTTGGCATCTGGTGCTTTTTACTTTACCTACATGTTTGGGGAGGGGTAAACATGCATCTATGGATGCAATCTATCCACGAACTATTTCATGAAGGCTTTTTAGGTGGACGAATCTGAACTGCAAGAGTTCCTGGATACGTATCATAGATCCTATATATCGGGTGTGAGAATCCGATATCCGACCCAAAATGTTGGATGTGAATCCTCATTTGGATCTGTATAACTATCAGTTCCGGGTCCATGTGGATGCAATCCGAGTCTGACCCGGTAACGTTCCTGCTCATAGTGTCGTCGGTCTTTGGTATGGACTGAAATCCAGACATCGGTTGGTCGACCTCATCGAGGGAGAAGGGAGTATGGGCGGTGGCGGAGGGCACGGTGAGAGCACGACGTACAAGAGCTTCACCATCCACCATCCCAAGCGGTGGCTGTAAGCATAAAATCTATAATTATGCTATATCAAAAATGCGAAAATAACCTATATGCCAGGATTGAAATCAACTGCATAGATCTAATTTAATACGATGCGTACCTTTTGATGTCATCTGTTCAGAGATCTCGTTTGATCTGCTAGCAGAAATCCAGACATCGGTTGGTCGACCTCATCGAGGGAGAAGGGAGTATGGGCGGTGGCGGAGGGCACGGTGAGAGCACGACGTACAAGAGCTTTTGATGTCATCTGTTCAGAGATCTCGTTTGATCTGCTAGCACCGTCTTTGATCCAAGATTGCTGCAGGCACTGTCTTTTAATCCAAGATCGTTGTGAAAATCTGATAGGAGTGCAAAGGAGTAGATCCTTTCTCCTCTCTTCCTATCCTTTGACAGGACCAACACAGATTGATAGATTTTGGGGAGAGGGTTTGGGGAAAGAGTTGAGGAGAAAAATTAAAATCTCTCAACGGAGAGGTGCATCTGTACGTAACGTGCCAATGCTCGCTCAACCCCTTAGAGGTCCTGTCCTTTTATAGGCGAGAGCAAAGGGTCTACAATAAGATCTCAGGAGATTTCCTCCTATCAAGGTTATCTCCCGATGAATCGTTCCGTAAGAGGACTTAGTCTATTGGCTAAAATATCTGAACGAAACCCAATTAGTTAGCTTATCCAATTATAAAAGGGCCACAAAACCTAACATTCTCCCACTTGGCCCATTAATTTGATAAGATATAAAAGAGATATTCAAAATCAAAATAAACAAAACAAAATTTATTTGAAAATAATTTTACTTAATTGGATTCCAAAGAAATTTAAAAAGCATTTTATACATGGCCATGTTTTAAAAATAAGCCAATAAGTCCAATAAACACAATAATACTATATCAAGTCCAACTATCAATGCGAGTCATAGCGATTGTATTTCATCAATGTCATACTCCCTTCTATGTACCACAACATTATTAGTCTTTCTTAATATAGTTCATAATGACCCCTGTAATTTATCTTGTCAAGACAATCCTATTAGTACATTCAACCATAATATGCATAAACATAAATGTAAACAGGATAGCAGAAACAGATAACTTTAATTAAGTAAGAAGAATGTCAATAATAGCATCCACCAAGGTCTGCCATTTCGATGTGTACCACCCGGTATGGGCGGTACGTACCGGTCCGACAGATTATCGGTACGCGGACCGCCCGGTACCGGGCGGTACGACCGGTATAGTGCTACAGTACACTGTAGCAGTGCAAACAGTGCATTGCAGCACTATAAACAGTGCACTGAAGCACTGTAGCACTGTAGCATGCTACAGTGCTCGGTACACTTGGGGTGTACCGCTCGGTACACCCATACCGTACCGTACCGAGCCCAGGTCGAAACTCTGGTACGGTACGGTATTGTGGACCTTGGCATCCACATAAACATGCATCACCATATCCTTTATGACTTGCTCACAAGCCCCATTCTAAGAACATGTTCTTTGAATATTTTGCACTGTAAGGCTTTTGTCAATGGATCAGCAATCATCATAGTGGTGCTCAAGTTCTCAATTGACACTTGCTGTTTCTGGACTCTTTCTCTAACCACCAAGTACTTTATCTCAATGTGATTGGAACCACTAGAGTACTTGCCATTCTTAGAGAAGAAAACTGCTGCGGTGTTATCACAAAAGCTTTACACTTTTCCAAGAAATTGCCCCACTAGCTAACATAAATACAAATCCTGAAGTGGACTTTCTACTGTCGAGGCAATTTGCAAAATCAGCATCTGAATATCTTGTTATTTTAAGCTGATCTGATCTCTTATATATAAGCATATAATCTTTCGTCTCTTGTAGATATCTCATTATTTTCTTTGCGGCTTTCCAATGATCCATTCCTGGGTTGCTTTGGTATCTTCCCAGTATTGCAATTGCAAAACTGACATCTGGTCTTGTATAGGTTTGAGCATATAGTAGACTTCCAACTGCGCACCCATAAGGAATATTCTTCATTTGATTCTTTTCTAAGTCATTTCTTAGGCACTAGTTTTGACTGAATTTTTCACCTCTAGTAATAGGTACATCATTGGCTGAGCAAAGCCGCATATTAAATCTCTCCAAGATACGATCAATATATCCTTTCTGAGATAATCCTAATAATCCTTGAGATCTATCCTTGAATATCTCAATGCTAATAACATAGGCTGCTTCATTCATATCAATCATTTTAAAGTTCTTGTTAAGAAATATCTTGGTTTCGTATAATAAACCAAGATCACTACTAGCAAGTAAAATATCATCTACATATAAGACCAATATAATAAACTTGCTCCCACTTACCTTCAGATATATACATTGATCAATAGTGTTTTCCTTAAATCCGAAGGAAGTAATGGTATTATGAAACTTTATATACCATTATCTGGAAGCTTGTTTAAGGCCATAAATGGATTTCTTAAGTTTACAAGCCCAACTTTCTTTTCCCTTTTCTATGACTCCTTCAGGTTATTCCATATAGATTTCCTCATCCAGATCCCCATTCAGAAATGCTGTTTTCACATCCATCTGATGCAACTCAAGATCATAATGAGCTACTAATGCCAT
>LVTN01000050.1:624999-641605 GCA_001649415.1 Musa itinerans | reverse complement strand
TTTTATTGTAATTCATATCACAAAAGTTTATCATCCTAGGCCACTTTGGCAGCTACTAGTCAGATAAAACTTAGGGAGATGAATTACAAATAATATTCATCAATTTTTTTTAATTTATGCTAAGTAGTTCAATAATAAATAATAGTAATAATTATTAAACATTAATGCTAAGCAATTTAATAATAAAGAATAATAATAATTATTGAACATTAATGCAAAGCAGTTTAATAATAAATAACAATAATAATTATTAAACATTAATATAAAGTAATTTAATAATAAAATAACCATAATAATTATTGAATATTAATGCTAAATAGTTCAATAATAAATAACCATGATAATTATTGAACTTTAATAAAACTCATATGATAATCATGATAACATATAAATCATGCATTTATGTGAAATGTAAACATCATTTCATAATTTCAATAATATATACATGTGAATAAATAAATAAAATTCCAAAAATAATAATTGGATTTTGATTTTGTTTACCACATATATAATTAATAATTCATATGAGAAAACTATAAAGTAAACCATAATTTATAGTTTTTTTTATCAAAATTAAATCCAATCAAATAATCAAAAATATAATCATGATTAATTTAATCATAATTATAATAAATTATATTTATCAATTTTATAATTAAGAATATAACCTAAATTTCTCAATTTTGATAAAACCATAAATATTTGAAAGGATATAAATCGAAAATATGCGAATGACAGAACTATAATTTGGCAGAAATTAGACCCGAGGGTAAAATCATAAATATGTTGACAGAATATAGGTTGGAATTACGAAATTTACAAAGGGCAGAACTATAATTTTGTAAAACCTAGCCTCGAGGGCGAAACCATAAACATGTCAAAACCCTAATCTGCCAATGCCAAAACCCTAATCTGCTATCGCCGCCGCCGTCGCCACCTGTGTGCGGCTCGGCTGCCTGTGTGCGGCTGCTTGTAAGAAATCCATTTATGGCCTTAAACAAGCTTCCAGACAATGGTATATAAAGTTTCATAATACCATTACTTCCTTCGGATTTAAGGAAAACACTGTTGATCAGTGTATATATCTGAAGGTAAGTGAGAGCAGTATTCATGGATAGATCTCAATGATTATTAGGATTGTCTCAAAAATGATATATTAATCGTATCTTGGAGAGATTTAATATGTAGCTTTTCTCAGCCAATAATATACCTATTACTATAGGTGAAAAATTCAGTCAAAACCAATGCCTAAAAATATGTACAAGACTAAATATTAGTTTTGTAGTTGCAATGCTGGGAAGATAGCAAAGGAATGGAACATTGGAAAGCTATAAAAAAAAAGTAATGAGATATATACAGGGAACAAAAGATACAGGAGATCATATTAGCATGAAGTGACAGGATATTCATATGCTGATTTTGCAAATTATCTCGACTACAGGAAGTCTACTTTAGGATTTGTATTCATATTAGCTGGTAGGGCAATTTCTTGGAAAAGTGCAAAGTAATCACTTATTCTATCATCAACAATAGAAGCTGAATTTGTGACATGCTTTAAGGTCACAAATCAAGCTTTATTATTGTAAAATTTCATCTCAAGACTTGGTATGGTCGACTCAATTGCTAGGCTGCTGAAGATATTTTATGATAACATCATAGTAGTTTTTTTCTCTAAGAATGATAAGTACTCTAGTGGTTCTAAGCACATTAAGATAAAGTACTTTGTGGTTAGAGAAAGAATAAAAAAAAATAACAAGTGTCAATTGACAACCTAAACACCACTATGATGATTGCTGATCCATTGATAAAAGCTTTACAATGTAAAATATTTAAAGAACATATTATTAGAATGTGGCTTATGAGCAAGTCATAAAAGATATAATGATGCTTGTTTAGGTAGATGCTATTATTGATATTTTTCTTGCTTAATTAAAATTATTTATTTCTACTATCCTATTTATATTTATGTTTTTGCATATTATAGTTGAATGTAATAATAGGATTGTCTTGATAAGATAAATTATAAAGTTTATTATGAACTATATTATGAAATACTAATAATATTGTGGTACATGGAGTATGACATTGATGATATACAACCGCTATGACTCACATTGATAATTGGACTTAATATAATATTATTATGTTTATTGGACTTATTGGCTTATTTTAAAATTCATGGTCATGTATAAAATGCTTTTCAAATTTCTTTGGAATCTAATTAGGTAAAATTGTTTTCAAATAAATTTTGTTTTGTTTATTTTGATTTTGAATATCTCTTTTATATCTTATCAATTAATGAGCCAAGTGGGAGAATGTTAGGTTTCGTGGCCCTTTTATATTTAGATAAGATAACTAATTGGGTTCCGTTCAGATATTTTAGCCAATAGACTAAGTCTACTTACGGAATGATTCATCGGGAGATAACCTTGATGGTAGGAAATCTCCTGAGATCTTATCGTAGACCCTCTGCTCTCGCCTATAAAAGGACAGGACCTCTAAGGGGTTGAGTGAGCGTTGGCATGTTACATACAGACGCACCTCTCCATTGAGGGATTTCAATTCTTCTCCTTAACTCTCTCCCCAAAACCCTCTCCCCAAAAAAATTCATCAATCTGTGTGGGTCCTGTGAAAGGATAGGAAGAGAGGAGAAAGGATCTACTCCTTTACACTCCTATCAGATTTTCGCAGCGATCTTGGATTAAAAGACAGTGCCTGTAACAATCTTGGATCAAAGACGGTGCTAGTAGATCAAACAAGATCTCTGAACAGATGGCATCAAAAGGTACGCATCGTATTAAATTAGATCTATGCAGTTGATTTAAATCCTGGCATATAGGTTATTTCCGATTTTTGATATAGCATAATTATAGATTTTATGCTTACAATTGGTATCAGAGCCCAGCTTTTGAGATCAAATGCATTAGATCTGTAAATTTATTTACGATGCATAAATTACCTTTATCTTCCAAGAATTGCTAAGCAGCATTGGTCACCGTCGACCTCGCTGCAAATCTGCGGCTACGCCGGGTAGCGTGCGCATTACAGAACCCGTCCCGTACGTGGGCATCACAAAACTCGTCCCATACGCAGGCATCACCGAACCCGTCTATGCGACGATCGGTCACACACGGCAGCGTACGGGACGGGTTTTGTGATGCCCGTGTGCGGTCGGCCGTCGCATAGACGGGTTCTATGATGCCTGCGTACGGGACGGGTTTTGTGATGCCCGTGTACCCGGCGTAGCCGCAAATTCGCAGCGAGGTCAACGATGACCATTACTGCTTAACAGTTCTTGAAAGATAAAGGTAATTTATGCATCATAAATAAATTTACAGATCTAATGCATTTGATCTCAAAAATCAAGCTCTGATAGCAATTATAAACATAAAATCTATAATTATGTATATCAAAAATACGAAAATAACCTATATGCCAGGATTGAAATCAACTGCATAGATCTAATTTAATACGATGCGTACCTTCGTCTTTGATCCAAGATTACTGTAGGCACCGTCTTTTAATCCAAGATCGCTACGAAAATCTGATAGGAGTGCAAATGAGTAGATCCTTTCTCCTCTCTTCCTATCCTTTCACAAGACCTTTGGGAAGAGAGTTGAGGCCCTTAACGATGCGTCTGTACGTAATGTGCCAACGCTCACTCAACGTAACTTCATCTTAACCCCAGCCGCAAACCCTAACCCTATGCATCCCTCTTTCCTTTAATTGTGATGTGATAGGTGGTGTAGATTTTGGTGATGTGATCTGGTACTATTAGATGATGAATTCGTGAGAAAATCCTAATTCTCCCACTTTTGGGGTTATCCTAATCCCTGATCTATTGTCATCGGATACACTAACCACCAATATCTCGCATATACGGTGCTAATCTAAGCTCTCTTTGTGACTTGGACTCATCCCCTGGTAACGCTATTTTACTGCTATCATTTTTATCTTAAGGAGAGTCAGAAATCATAAGAAACTTTAATAAGTTATTGATTAGGATAGTTCATATTGATCTATTGCTGAAGACCATATGATTGGTTCTATTGTTCTTTGTGGCATTCCATCTGTCACATATTTGACTGAGTATGGGAAGTTGTCGCCAGATGATGCTTATTCTGTAACAAGTCGTCTGATTATTGATTTGTCAAGTCCAGAAACACTTGCAAAGATCATTTCTCAATTGGAAGCTTACTGCAAGCTTTAACTGATTCTCTTTTTTTCGTGCTCACCAAAACCATCTTTATCAGCTATCTGACTTGTTTACATTTCTCAATAATAGCTTCCTTCCGGCATGAATTGGAATATTATATCAGGGATATGTCTATGCTATATTTAGCAAAAAGTTTTTTTATTTTAATAAAATAAATATTGACTGCATCATTTAAATATATAATTTAGCAAATGACTATTATGTATGTTATGCAAAAGATTCATGCAAGTATAAAATAGTGTGCACTAACCGTTCCTAGATCGTGGGTTGGCAAGAACCTTGCACACCAATTAAAAGTTTGTTGATTCTTTCTCGATTTTGATTGATTTTGACAAGAGGTTGGGAAATTGATCAAAATTAAATTCTGACAAATATGGATCCAGTGCATCATACTGGATGCGGTTCATAATAGGAAATATTCTCCTAATCAGTTGGTTACTGTCTTGAAGCACAAAGGGCCTGTAGCTGAAAATTAATTTATCCCAGAAATTACTCCATTCCCTTGCTCTCATACCAAATTTCATTTTTCAGTTTTGTGTCTCTATTGGCAAAAGGTTTTCACTGGAGGCATTTACTAGGAAAACTCTCTCTCTCTTTCTCTCTCTCTCTCTCCCTTGCTTTCTCTGACTTAAGAAACTACTGCTGATGATTGCAAGAATATGTTGTGCCCTTGAAGCATGATTGCAGGACTTGGGATAGAAACCACTCAATGTATATATATTGATAGAAAATCTTAAAAGCTAGATATGTTACTACAGTGGTATTGTGCCTTCACAAAACATTGATTTAGACTAACAGATAAATTGTCAAACATTGCTGAAAAGTATGCTTTAGGTAAATAATCCAAACTTTTATATGGAAATATCTCTCTGTGAAAGAAATAGAAAGTGTCATTTATTTGATTAATCGACAATATAATATCATAACAATGGAGATATGAATTAAGGTGTCTATTATGGTGCATCATTTTCTGGTCAATCTTTGAGCAAGAAATAAAGATATATGGGAGGTAATGCACCTGTGCGGCAGTTGTATGTAATTTATCTTTAAGATCCAAAAGTGACAGTGAAATATATATTGGAGAATATTCTTGTGCCGTGTGTGAGTAGTGTCTTCTTTTCTTCTTTAAATGGTCCTCGTGCCATCTGTCTGGCATTATCATTTGGATATGAATTTGATATTCTGATACAAAATTATACATGTTTGGATGTGCATCTACTGTTTTCCTGATAGAAGATTATACATGTTTATTTATTCATGTCTTTTCTAATTGATGAGAAGACATTGTTACCATCCGCGTCACTACAAATAATTAATCATTTTCAAGTCAATCATATTTTTTTGTATGATTTAAGTCTAAGAATAAATAGGTCCTCTTTTTTTGTTGATAAATGTTTTCATATCCTTCAATATCTGTTTAAATTAAGTATGTTAAGTGATCCTGTGTTTTACGATCTTGTTAGACTTGTATGGTATGGAGAATTGTTCAGGTTTGGACTTGTAGAATTGAAAATTACCTTTTTGATGATGTATCTTCTTCTGAATGCAATTTTCATTTTCGCCCTCGAGTGTGATGGAAGATGTGCAAAGGCTCTGGTGCATAAAGTTGTCTCCACCGGCTTTGACTACAATGGGGCATCTGATTTTTTGGGACATAGCAAGTGTCGACAGCTTGCATATGACTTGTAGATGCCATTGAGTTGAAAGAACTAGTTGTTCTTCAAGTGTAGTAACCCAGTTGCAGATATTTCCTTTTGCAGGTTTTGGGTACTTTACAGGGCTAAGCAAGATGGTCCAGTAGTATTGGTAATTTCTCCTTTGGAATATAACTACATCCACTGACTCCTTGCCATTTAATAATTTTAATATAAAAATTATGATACCATAACTTTGTTCATAGGGTTGGCGTCATCCTTGGGAAGGACATGGTGACCACTCTCATGACCGTGGGCATGAACATGAGGTACGTCAGTGCAACTTATGCCTTGAGTTCATCTGATGCCTCCATAGACTTGGAAATATTTCATAATTTTGTTTGTGCTTTTACATGTGTGAAAATTACGTGTCTTCTTTCTGCTTGACTTAGAATATGTTGACATATGTAGCATTAAGAACCATAAATATTTCTGTTTGTTGTATTGTTTGCCTAACTTCAGTTGCCTTATCACCTAACTTTGTGTATGCATTGTGTTCGGCTTGGGCCGGTTAAGTTTGCTAGGTTTTTCTGGGCTATTTCCAGCGTACCTTGTTTAGAAAATCTAGTATCACTTCACTATCAATTTTAGTTATGAGAGATTAAAAGGGAGATCCCGTGCGCGATCTCAGTCGATGTGCTTACCGTTACACTCTCAGTTGTTGTAAGACGCTAGTGATATTTCATCATATAACCGGTTTACTCCTGTTAAGAACACGCATGCTACTGGTTTTGCACAGATAAATTGAAGTTCTTGATTAATGAAGTTGGCATTTCAACTTCCATGTCACGCAGGCATCTCACTAGGGTCCTCATCGAGGCTACAGAGGGAGTCCAGCTTGTTTCACTGGAGTGCTTACCGAATAAAGTTGGGTGTGAGATATGGATCTGAGATTAAGATGACCGGTCATCTTGTTCTCCTGTTTACTGACAACTCATTTCATTTGCTTTTATTATCTTCTTTATATGTGACAGGTTGATTCTGATATATTAAATGAGTTGTCAAACTCATTTAAAGAGTCATCCCTTCTTGTGGCAAAAGGAAGCAATGGCCATTCCCCAAAGTTCAGTGAGCATCCTTTGCCATACACTAGGAACCGCTCGTTTAAAGAGTCAGAATAATTTAATCACTTTATTATTGTGGTGAGCTCTCACTATCATCTATGTCTGCCTAACTTTTTCATCACATGTTTTGTCGTTATTTATTTCTAATTATATCATTCTCTGTTAGCATCTAGTTCGTCTTTGGTTGATCAAGATGACGAAGGAACAAGATTCGCGGAAAAGCAACACTAGTCTTTTGAATAAAAATGTCTCTAAATCTCTTTAATAGTGATCTTTAATGCCGATAGAATTAGTTATACCTGGAAACTTTTTTTCTTTAGTCCTGTTGCATCAAATATATATATGGTATTTCATGGTTCTCAAATGAAGGAAAAATATTTCCGAATTTGTGTGCTATCTATTTTAGTAAGAACGGTGTACGTGCGTAACACATGACCCAACTAGTATAACTATAGAATCATATCTTCTGTTTCCGAATTCGTTAACTAATCTCGAGTGCTGTATGATGATCTCTCATTGTCTGAAAAAATGGCGATGATTCTGGATTTCTTCCTATCGAACTATCTACCGAAGCTGGCAAACTTCATCGAGGGCGAGATCTGCAAGGTGCTACAGGTGGGGGACGAGCTCCAGAAGTTGCAGGAGACGCTGGAGAGGATCGGCGGTTTCCTGGAATCCGCAGAGCGGAAGAGGCTCACGGACTCCGACATCGGCAGATGGGTGAGAGAGCTGAAGGACGTCATGTACGACGCCGACGACATCATCGACCTCTGCATAGTCAAAGGTGCGAGGCTGTTGGAAGGCCAGCCTCTGGCTTCAGCTGTAAGCTTCTCCTTCGCTTCCCCTTGTTCTTACTTCAGATGCGTGAAGCTTCGCCATCAAATCAGTAGCAAGATCCAAGGGCTCAATAGCAGACTGAAGCAGATCAAGGAGGACAGGTCAATTCTTCCGAGACTAGAGCAAGTTCCCCGAGAACATAGAGCAAGCTCCCGAGAAACGTCTTTCCTGGAGGTTAAGACTGACGTCGTAGGGACACAGGTGGAAGATGATGCCCGAAATCTAATCAAGTTGATACTGGAGAATGACAAACAAAAGTATCGGGTATTCGGGATTGTCGGTATGGGTGGGATTGGCAAGACCACTCTGGCACGGAAGATATACAATGATGAATGGATAAAGGAGAACTTCCCCTTAAGAATTTGGTTGTATGTCTCCAACAATTACTCGGAGAACCAGTTGCTGAAAGAGATAATTAGATGTTCAGGAGGGGACACTGATGGTTTTGAATCCGCAGCGACACTTCAGACTCGAGTAGTCTCTCTCCTGTCGACAAACTCCCTTATAGTACTGGATGACGTATGGTGTGCGGATGTGTGGGAGAATTTACTCAGGAAACCTGTAATGAATGGAGTAGGTAGCAGCAAGATCGTGGTTACCACCAGAGATGCCGGCATCGCCAGAAGCATGAATGCTTGCATCCACCATGTTGAGCAAATGGACGAAGAGAGTGGCTGGGAACTGCTCCGAAAGATGGCTCGCGTAGATGGTACGGAGGATGAGATCTCTACGTTGAAAGAGATTGGGGTTGAGATCGTCAAAAGATGCGACGGGCTTCCTCTTGCAATCAAAGTTATCGCAGGGGTTCTTGGAAAGGCGGAGGCGAGCAAGGAAGCGTGGGATGCAGTTCGCAAAAGTGACTCATGGCGTATGAACCAGATCGACAAGGAGGAGCTACCGGCGGCTTTGCACTTGAGCTACGCCGACCTACCGTCTCATCTCAAACCATGCTTCCTTTACTGTTCTTTGTACATAACCTACAGCATTAGTTGCCACGATCTTGTTCGGGCTTGGGTGGCCGAAGGATTCATTAGAGCAGATGATGGAGAAAGATTAATGGAGGATATAGCCGAGGACTACTACTGGGAGCTGATCTCCAGGAACCTTCTACAACCAGATCCGAGAAGTATGGATGGGTACAGGTGCACGATGCATGATCTCCTGAGGTCCCTCGCTCACTTTTTGATGGAAGGAGAGGGCATTTTGTTCAACGATGGTGCCAGGTTGCATACGAGCCCTCTGACAAAGGTCCGTCGGCTGTCGATGGCTAACATCGGCGAAAGATTACAACTTCCTGAAGTGATACTGAAGCAGAACTGCTTGAGGACCTTAATTCTCCATGACTCTCCCAAGATCAGGATGGTCAATGATGTACTTGTAAGGTTAGAGCGTCTACGAGTCTTGGACCTGTCCGATTCATGCATCGAGAGCCTTCCAGATTCCATCGGCAAGCTGTTGCATCTGAGGTACTTGGATCTTGATCGAACCAACATACGAAGGATACCAGAATCCATTGGAAGCCTTGCAAACATGCAAACCCTGAACATCGCCGAGTGCAAATGCCTGGATCAACTTCCCAAGACCATCATGATGCTGCGCAGTCTGAGATGTCTTCGTCTCAAGCGTACTCCACTGACCCATCTGCCCAAAGGGATAAGCAAATTGAATAACCTCATCACTCTCGGAGGACTAATCATCGGCTGTAGCGAGTACGCGACCGGACCTGACGAGGGGTGCCAGCTGGAGGAGCTGCGATCTCTAACCAAGCTGAGATATGTGAGGATACACAACTTGGAGAGGGCAGTTGAAGGAGGAGGCGAAGTGCTCGTGAAGACGCCCTTCCTCAAGCGTTTGCTTCTGTCATGGGACAATCAAGCACCAGTGTGGCAGGAGCAGATGCAGAGAGCAGAGGAGACGTGCAACTCGCTGTGCCCTCCACCCAGTATACGCGAGTTGAACATTAAGGACTTCCCATATCAGCGGTTCCCGATGTGGTTTCGTTCAGCTTCCGTGGATGCTTGTTTCCCTAACCTGTCATATTTGAAGCTTAGTCAATTCCTTTCATGTGCAGAGCTTCCTCCTCTGGGCCAGCTGCCGAAGCTAAAAGTCCTTTCTATTATAGATGCGGATGCGGTTGTGGCCATTGGGCCTGAAATCCTCGGCCATATTCCTCCAGGAGCTGCCGCGTTCCCAAAACTGGAGGTGGTGCGGTTCGTTGACATGCCCAACTGGGAACAGTGGTCATCATGCATGGCAGAGGAAGACCGTAACGGAGAAAGACTTCAACTTCTGCCTAATCTACGGAAGTGTTATCTCATCGACTGTCCAAAGCTGAGAGCTGTTCCAGGAGGCCTACGTCGTGCCACGAGATTGAAGTTGCTTAAGATTCGGAGTAATCACAGATTGACGGAGATCATGAACTTGGCCTTCTTGGATGAGCTCCATGTCAATAGTAATCAAGGCTTGCAAAGGATATCCGACCTTCCTTCGCTGAGGTATCTGGCGATCAGCGACTGCCCGCAGATGGTGTGTGTGGAGAATCTCGACTCGCTGCAGCACCTGGTCCTTGAATGCTCGCCATCAACGGTGCATCTTCCCCGGTGGTTGCCGCTGCTGATGGAGCAGCACCGGAGCGAAGGTGCGAGTTTCAAGAAATTTGAGTTGCGGTGTAGCTTACCGCTGCTGGAGAGCTGCCGCAGGAACGAGGCGAATTGGGATGTTGTGCAGCAGATCCCAGATGTCAGAATCCGTACCAAAGATGGCGGCAGATTCATATGGTACACGAAGGATCCTCAGCTGTATAGTACAAATGCAGGATTAGCATGAGAGAAGCCTCGTCGTCGTTCCTGTTAGTCTTCTTGTCTGTTCTGCCTTTTGGTGTGTAGCGTTTGCTGCATGTGCTTTGAGTTCTTGGCGTTGAATCTGCCATTTCTGTCGGATCTGTGCTAATATGACTGGTGCAAGTGACACCGTCGTCTCTCCACGCTCCTCTCGTTGCCGCCGACCTCCTTGTTGACACCACCCTCGGGCTTGGATAGCCTAAGCATTCGCTGTTCCGACCAGTACCTCTTCCTCGGCGGAGAAGGTCCTCTGTGATGTACTTTTGTCTACTGTTGATTAACGGTTGAGACTAAACCTGTTTTAACTTCAAATGTTTAAGTTCTTGGTCGATAAGTGACTATCACATAGCTCTGCAACATTATTACTTTCTAGAGCAAAAATCAAAAGATCAGTTGTAATCTTATTTCTAATGCAGCCAATCTTCCTATATACATCTTATAAAATTGAAGTGCAAAAAAGAGGCTACAGATATTAAGATTGTAACATCCCGATTAATCTCACGTTAAAAATAAATAATATTAATATTAACTTATAAGTAACTAATGAGTATACTAATATTAATTTTAGATTAAATATTTTGATCAATAGTTTAGATTAGACGAAATAGATAAATCAATTAATCTATCATGCTTGGGTCGTGATATTTGATATCATAACCGATTTAGTATTTAGATAATTGTGAAAGGGCTTGCATGATATTATCATTACACTATACTTTAAGCATACACCATACTAGGGTTTGATTTTGGTTATATTGATTTTAATGATGAAGTCCCACGTGAGTAAAATTAAGAATGATTTATAAGAGTTTGATTCACTGATGAATCAATTAGCTTATTAAACTCATGACAAAAGTTTTCGATATTTATATTATTTATATGTTGTTTTCTTTTTATCAGAGTTTATCCTAGGAGGAGGAGATGAGAAGGACAATGAAGTCTTTTCTGGTTCAGAGACGAGACTTATCTACCGAGAAAAGATAAAAGATTAAGATATGTGGTCTGACTAGAAGGGACAAAAAAGCATTTATATAGAGATGAACTTCTTATACAATGATGATTATAGCCAACAAACTAAGGAATTATGGCATAGAGTTAAAAAAGACCCTTAAAAGATGTGTGATATTAACGTGCCTCGTCTAAAACTTAGATTGTTACAATGACGGAGTGGACCTATAATGGAAAAATGATTATTAGTTTCTTCTAATACTTTAAGGGTTAGATTGGCGTGGTTATATCATTGTCTTGATGATAGAACTAGAGTGTGTCGAGAAGGTATAAGCTCGATTTTGTCGAATCATTACGATGCATCTCGAGATGTCTCAAGGATCTATACTGTTGACATAGTAATGTTATAGTGAGTCAGCCAAAATGGATATATGTCATTCCCTCACTAAAATTTGTTCTGCACATCATTCCCTCACTAAGAATGCATAAACAGAGAGGAAAATGTTTTGGCAATGAACAACACAAATTATTTTTTTTAGAAGATACCGTAGGAAAATATATTTTAGAATAATAATCTTAAATACATTCGTAAAGATACTAGAAACAATGCTATAGAGAAAAGGAGTCTATTTCGTGACTAAAAGCCCATTTTAGCATTGATGCATTTCGTTCGTAGTGAGGCTCGGATATGTCTGTTGATCAAGTAGAGGCTATTAGAGTCACTCGCTTCCTGCAATGCAACCGAAGTGGTCATTATTATTTCTTTTGCCCACATACAACATTAGCATCTGAACTAAAATTTGGTACTATTATGAGAAAATATTATTCATGTCTTGATCATCTTAATACGATCGGAACTTGTATATGTAGGATTATTTAAAATGTCTCTGAGATAAAAATGATAAGCTCTTAAGATACCACATATACTAAAACTATGGTCGAGAGAGGTTTCCTGACCTAGTCTTTCTGATACTCAAGTTAATAGCCCAAGATATGTGAGTGTCAGTACGAATTGTCTCATTTCTCTATATTAAAGGTGAGCTTTATATGTGATCGTAGAGGGTAAGAATGAAGCTTGAGATTGTCTTTCTGATCATGAATAATAAAAAGGAAGCTTGCGATTAACTTTCTTATCATAAATGACAAGAATGAAATTTATGATTGTCTTTCTGGTCATAAATGACAAGAAGGAAGCTTCATCTTCTCCTTCTTTAATGATCGTACGGCAATGATGTATCGGATGATTAGGTAATAATATATCCCCTATCACGTGGTAAAGGCGTGCTTTAAAGCTCTTGTGAGAGGGGCTTGAAGTATAGCATTTGAGATTTTCTCTCGTGAGTTAGGTTTTTCTGACTCAAGCACCTTAGGTACATTTGGTCTTATGCTTCTGTCGTGGTAAATTTCTCGTCACGTAAGTCAGGTTTTCTCGACTTACGCATCTTGGGTATATTTTACCTTGTGCCTTCGTTATGACATATTTCTCTTCACATAGGTTGGATTTTTTGACTCACGCATCTCAAGTACATTTTACCTTATGTCTCCATTGTGAAAGATTTCTCTTCACGTGGGTCAGGTTTTCCTGACTCGCGTACTTCGAACACATTTTATCTTGTGCCTTCGCTATGGTGGATTACTCTTCACGTGAGTCGGGTTTTCTCGATTTGCATGCCTCGGACACATTTTACCTTTTGCCTCTGTCATGATAGATTTCTCTTCACGCGGGTTGAGTTTTCTCGACTCATGTATCTCAGACACATTTTACCTTATGCCTCTATTGTAATGGATTTCTCTTTATATGGGTCGGGTTTTTCTGACTCATATACTTCGAGCACATTTTACCTTGTGCCTCTGTTGTAGCGGATTTCTCTTTATATGGGTTGGGTTTTCTTGATACGCACTTTAAGCATATTTTACTTTGTGTCTCTACAATGGTAGATTTCTCGTCATGCGGGTCAGGTTTTCTCAACTCATATGTTTCATGCATATTTTACCTTGTGCCTCTATAGTGACAGATTTCTCTCCACATGGATCAGATTTTTCTAACTCATACACCTTGGATACATTTACCTTGCAACTCCACAATGATATATTTCTCTTTATGTGAGTCGAGCTTTCTTAACTCACATACTTTAAACATATTTTTCCTTATGCATTCGTCGTAACAGATTCCTCTTCACGCAGGTCAAGTTTTCTCGACTCACACGCCTCAGGCACATTTTACTTGTACCTCTATTGTGACATTTTTCTTCACATGGGTTAGGTTTTCCTGACTTATGGCCTTTGACACATTTTAACTTATGCCTCTACCGTAACGAATTTCTCAAGTGGATTGGGTTTTTCGACTCACGTACTTCGGACACATTTTACCTTGTTCCTCAACCATGATGGATTTCTCTTTATGCGAGTTGGGTTTTCCTAACACATGCATCTCAGGCACATTTTACCTTGTGCCTCCGTCGTGACATATTTTATCTTGTGCATGGGTTAGGTTTTCTTAACTCACATCTGTCGGACGTATTTTTACCTTGTGTCTCCATTATGATAGATTTCTACTAATATATATATATATATATATATATATATATAGCACAAGGGTGAGAAGGAATATGTGGAGCTTAATATGTCCTAGATGGAATGAGTAACTTTTATTACAAAGCTTTGAATCATGTTGTCCGGCATATCATTGGTCCATCGATGCTTCGTCCGATTCTTCAGCGCATCATCCTCTCTTGCGGCCTATTGCCCAATCAGCCAGTTGACCTCCACAACTCCGATATCTTTAGCGCAATATATGCTCTTCTTAGCTCGATGCATCCTTTTTAGTGAATACCAAGATATCAAGTAGCATATTATGGTTAATTTGAATATATCCTTTTTAGTGAATACCAAGAAGAATCATAGTATGAAAAATCTTAATTCATAGAAAAATCTTATGTATCGAATATCAAGAAATCAAGATGATGATTCATAAAAAAAATAACACAAGTTATAATCAAGAGAAAAATCATCATTCATTTTCAATTCATTCAATTTGTCAAATCAATATTTCTTAGATATGCATGATATCAAAAACATGGTTTCAAATCTTTAACACATAACATGCATAATTCAAAAGTACAAAGATTTCAACCATCTCATAAACAAATGAAGGATCAAGTCATGAATCCAAAATTTCATGAATCATTTCGACAAATATCCTTTTAAATAATCAAAATGATCATCAAAGGAAATCTCATGTTATTCCAAGAAATCAAGATCATTTTGTTTGTTATAGTCATGTATTTTTCCTTTTAGGTGAATCAAACTTTTCATGCTTAGTTTTCCATGCAAAAGCCATGCATCATCATTTATAATCAGAAGGCAATAAGAAAATCATTAAGATATATATTATTACTTCTTAAACACATACATATGATTAATCATATTTAGTGTACAAGCATTATATTAACATTTTATTGTATTTTCATAAAATATACAATTTTCATGATCATTTTCAAAATTACTAGAAAGATAAGCATGATCCTTAAACCCTTTTATTTTTTTTTTAACATTTTCATTAAACATGCAATTTTCAAGAAAAAATATATATAATTTTCTAAACAAAAAAAATAACTTCATGAAAAGCATTATGTAATTTCAAAGTAAATTAAAGGCATTTTGATTACTTCATCGTCGAAAGCCGTTAAGGCGCAGTTTGTCACATCGCCTTTGTTGATTTTCTCCTCGTCTTCGGAGGAGCTCGATTCATCCCAATTTGTGTTCTTCTTCTTGCATTCAAAGCAAGTAGTTACGTTCTTTTTATTCTTTAATTTTTGTTTCATGAAATTTTTAAATTTGTTAGTGAGGAGTTCAAGTTCACCATAACTTAAGCTTATGCTCAAGTGGTCTTCTTTTGTTCGATGTGTCAAATCCCTCCTATTCTTTAGAAGGTGGTTCTCAAGTTTATCATGTTCAACATATGTCATAAAACTCATTTCATAGGTCTTTAAAGACCCTATTAGTTCTTCGTTAAAAAATGTATTCAAATTTTTTGATTCTTGAATAGCCGTTATTTTCGAATCCCAATTTTTAGAAAGCGATCATAAAATCTTGTTAATGAGTTTAAAATTCAAAAAACATTTGCTAAGAGCTTTTAAACCATTGACGACATCCGTAAAACGGGTGTACATGTCAACAATGGTTTCGCTAGGCTTCATTCGAAAAAGTTCAAAATCATGCATTAAAAGATTGATCTTAGAGTCTTTTATTCTGTTAGTGCCTTCGTGTGTGACTTCTAATATGTGCCAAATCTTATGTGTAATTTCGCATAAAGAAATATAATTAAATTTATTTTTGCTTAAAGCACAAAATAGAGCATTCATAGCTCTAGCATTCAAAGAAAAAGTCTTTTTCTCCAAATCATTCCAATCTTTCATTGGAAGAGAAGACCTTTTAAATCCATTTTCAATAATATTCTATAGATTTAAATCAATGGAAAGCAAGAAAACTCTCATTCGAGTTTTCTAATAAGTGTAGTCCGTCCCATTGAAAAAGGGAGGACGAATGAGAGAAAGTCCCTCTTGAAAGCCGAAAAGAGCCATTTCTATTTGGGTGTTAAACCAAATTAGAAAATGAGACTCTGATACCAATTGTTAGGATTAAGAATCTGGGATCGGCACTAAGAGGGGGGGGGGGTGAATTAGTGTAACGGTAAAATAATGTCGGTTTAAGAACTTCATTTCGATTAAATTCGTTTACGTTGAAAATCGATTTCGGAAACTTAACTTTAAAAGCGTACGTTTATGAAGTGAAAGCAGTAAGCACTTAAAGAGGTTTACAGTTAAAGTAAATTACTCAAGACGTAAATGCAAATCAGATTTTAGAGTGGTTCAATCGTCGTGACCTACATCCACTTCGCCGATTCCTCTTCCGTCGAGGCCACCGGCATCCACTATCAATCTTCCTTTAATAGGCGAAGACCAACCACCTTTTACAACTCGATTCTCCTTTTACTGGGTTTAGGAG
>LVTN01000050.1:613394-624664 GCA_001649415.1 Musa itinerans | reverse complement strand
TGATAGATTTCTTCTAATATATATATATATATATATATATATATATAGCACAAGGGTGAGAAGGAATATGTGGAGCTTAATATGTCCTAGATGGAATGAGTAACTTTTTTTTGTTCATGAGTCATATGACATCAATTCAAGCCATCTTAGATGAAATGGTGAGGTAGAGTATCACCAAAGATTGGAGCCATAGAACTCCAAATGGTGAGGCAGAATGAGACCAATCATCTCCGTAATACAGATCATAGCAAGTATAGCAGTATTCCATGATTCATTCATAAAAAATGCGGCTGCAATCCAAAATCTTCAATGTTTCTCTTATATATATGTTGATACTCATGAATTCCATTCTTCCTACATGCCACCCTCTCTTCATATTTTTGCATTGCAGTACATGTTAACAGACTCACTTGGAACTTCTTGATTCTTCATTCTGCTTTATGCCTTGCTATCATAGTTAATCCTACACATGTAAAAACATACTTCGATCTAGACAATTAATACTAAGCATTAATCATGTTGTCCGGCATATCATTGGTCCCTCGACGCTTCGTCCGATTCTTCGGCGCATCGTCCTCTCTTACGGCCTATTGCCTAATCGGCCAGTTGACTCCGCAACTCCGATATCCTTGGCGCAATATCCGCTCTTCTTGGCCCAATGCCCGAATCCATGGCCCGAAGCCTTCTATCGATACGTCGACCGATCCACCGGCTCGACGTCCAATCTTCTGACATGTTTTCCCTTGGCCCAACATGATTCTTCTTGCTTTAATTGTCTAATCCTAATCGAAGCATCCTGCGTCACTCAAAACACATATTAAAGCATACACATTTATCAATTGGTTTCATCATCAAAATCTGAGATTCAACATGCTGGATGGTTAATAATGCTCATTGTCAAACAATGATTTTGTAGTCCTAATTGTGTGTTTAGTCCTTAAAGTTGAGACACCAAGGATGTCCTATATGAGTATTTTATTTTTTAATACCAAACTTATAGGTCTAAAAGTTTCATATCTAGCATAGCCGTTTATTGAGAGTGATAACCAACCTTACGAGGGCAATTGAGTGTTAATATTGGATCATCCATTCTCAATGTCATGAGATGAATATTTTATGTGTTATTGCTCAAGCAAATCCCTTGCTATAGTCATTCAGATTAAGAGAGAAAGAGTTCTTCAGGAGAATCTGATTAGAGCAAGACTCGAGTAGATTCCATGTGGGCCTGATAGCACCATACCCGGTAGATGTTGGGCTGACAACCCATGGTTTAGCTCATAGTGGGTTTTAATAGCCCACAACCCATCTCCCCTTTGACAAAAATCCTAGATCTAATTAGGGGAGAGTGGGGGCAACGAAATAGAGGGAGAAAATTACAGTAGCATGGGCAATTTTTACAGCAACATCTTGATTCAAAAAGGAGGAGAAAAAGATAAAAAAACAAGAGAAAGAAAGGGCAGAAAATAAGGACAACGCAAAGAGATTGTTCTCAATCATCTAACAGTGTTCTTATCTCTGGTTAGATCAAATCTACAATAGATTCTTGTTGTAATTACTTGAGAGAGAATTTGGATATTGTGCACAGTAACGTGATCCTTGTATCCCAATTATTCTCTTGAGATTATTGCTTGGGTTTTAGAGTAAAAGATTGAGATTTGTATATTCATTATTTTTATAGTGGATTATCTCTAGTTTGTCCCGTGATTTTTACCCTTCACGTTGGAGGGGTTTTCCACATAAATCTTGGTGTTCTATTTGATTGTGATTCAATTTAATTCCGCTGCGTGTTATGGCCTGCTAGTATTTGTTCATATATAAAAGTTTATTTCTCTTTATATCTCATCAACTTGTATCAGAGCAGGGTTTTGGTGATTTAATTTTGAATTTGAACATGGAGGCCAGTAATATTTCTCGCATGATTAGCTTGAATGGAAACAATTAGATGATATGGAAATCAAGAATAGAAGATCTCTTATATTGCAAAGATTTGTATGGACCTTTGTAGGGGGATAGTGCAAAACCCATAACTATGACATATGATGAGTGGAAGATGTTAGATCGAAAAACAGTTGAGTTTATTCGATAGTGGCTTGATGATAATGTCTTTCACCATGTTTCTACTGAAAGTTCTGCATATTCTCTTTGGAAAAAGTTGGAATGTCTCTATGAAAGAAAAACAGTTGGCAATAAAGCTTTTTTAATTAGAAAACTTGTGAATTTAAAATATAGAGAGGGTGCTTCTATTGATAAGCATTTAAATGAAATACAGAGTATCACTAATCAGTTATCCTCTATGAAAATGTCTCTTGGTGATGAGTTGCATGCATTGTTACTTCTTAATTTATTACTAGAAAGTTGGGAAACACTAGTGGTTTCCCTTAGTAATTTTACGTCAGATGGTATTGTCATTATGAGTCAAGTAACAAGCAGTTTGTTGAATGAGGAGTTAAGAAGAAAGAATTTAGCAACATCTTAGAATGATTCATAAACACTTATCTCAGAGAACAGAGGAAGGTCAAAGTCTAGAAGTCGTTCACGCATGGGTAGAAGTAAGTCAAAATCAAGAAAATATATTATTTCCTATAACTATGGTGAGAAATGACATTACAAGAATCAATGTAAGCAACCTAAAAAGAGCAAGAAAAAGGGAAAAGAAGTGGAGTCTATAGAGTCAAAAGATAATATTACAGCTATAGTGCAAGGTGGTGATTATTTGATTTTGTCTCCTTCTGATGATATTTTTTCTTGTGTGTGTTAGGATCTCGAGTGGGTGATTGACACAGGTGCTTCTTATCATACTACACCATGAAGAGAGTTTTTTGCTACATACAAGTTTGAAAATTTTGGTATTGTTAAGATGGGCAATTATGGCACGACAGACATTATTGGCATAGGTGATATCCACATAAAGACCAACATTGGCTGCAAGTTGATGCTTAAGGATATGAGGTATGTGGTTGACTTGAGACTGAAGACTATGATGATGAAGACTATAATAACATATTTCACAGAGGGTAATGGAAGCTTAGTAAGGGTTCTCTTATTGTGGCTAGTGGAAAGAAATGTCATATCTTATACAGGTTGCAAGCCAAAGCTTATGGTGAGCAGTTAAATACTACAGAGAAAGACTTCAGCATGGAGTTGTGGCATAGGCGATTGGGACACATGAGCGAGAAGGGACTGTAAACTCTTTCCAAGAGAGAGGAATTACCAGACCTTAGAGGTACACATTTGAACCCTTGTATTGATTGTTTGGCTGGTAAACAATACAGAGTTTCATTTGCTAGTCCTGCTATATCTAGAAAAATGCATATTTTAGACCACGTTTATACAGATGTATGTGGTCCTTTGAGGACAAAAACTCTTGGTGGATCTATTGATGTTCCTAATATCAGTGGTATACTTTATTTTGTCACTTTTATAGATAATTTTTCTAGAAAAGTTTGGGCCTATGCTATGAAAACCAAAGATCATTTTATTAATGCCTTCAAAGAATTTCATGCCAGGGTTGAAAGGGAGACAGAAAGACAATTAAAATGTATAAGCTCATATAATGGTGGTGAGTATACAGAATTGTTTAATAATTATTGCAGGTCGCATAGGATCCAACATGAGATGACGATCCTTGGTACACCTCAGCATAATGCAATTGCAAAGAGGATGAACCGCACCATCATGGAAAAGATCAAATGTATGCTTTCACAGGCCAAGCTACCCAAAAGGTTTTGGGATGAGGCCTTAAGGACTACAGTTGATGTGATCAACTTATCACCATGTACAGCCCTAGATGTTGATGTTGCAGAGCATGTATAGTCAAGGAAAGATGTTTCCTATAGGCATTTGAGAGTATTTGATTGTCGTGCATTTGCACATGTTCCAGATAATGAGAGGTCCAAGTTGAATGGTAAGACTAAATAATATATTTTTCTTGGCTACTCACATGATCAGTTTGGTTACAGGCTTTGGGATCCAGAAAAGCAGAAGTTGTTTAGATGTAGAGATGTGGTCTTCTTTGATGATCAAACCTTTGAGGATTTGAAGAAAAAGACAACATAAGGATTAGCAGATTGTGACCTAGCTACTCCTCCAGTATATCAGGATGATGGGGGGAGATGTGCAGGAAGATGGTGTAAAGCCTAATATTGATATACTTGTAAGACAAGTTGAGCAAGAAGAAGTTGGATAGCAACTTCCCGTAAAACCTCAATTGAGAATATCTTCTTGACAATATCAACATTCCAGAAGATACTCTACATATGAGTATGTGATGCTTACTGATGTAGGTAAACTAGAGAGTTACTAGGAAGTAGTTGAAAGTGAGCAGAAAAAGAAGTGGTTAATTGCTATGCAGGAAGAGATGGATGCTCTTCAGAAGAACCACACTTATAATTTGGTGCTACCACCAAATAAAATGAAGGTATTGAAGAATAAGTGGGTTTTCAGGTTGAAGACTTAAGAATATTGTTCTCAACCAAAGTACAAAGCTAGATTGGTTGCAAAATGCTTTGGTCAAAAGAAAGGTATTGACTTTGAAGATATTTTTTCTCCTGTTATTAAAATATCTTCTATTCGTGTTGCTCTCGGTATTGCTATTAGTCAGGACTTGGAGGTTGAACAGTTAGATGTGAAGACAGCTTTCCTTCATGGTGACTTAGAAGAGGAAATTTATATGGAGCAACCTTCTGGCTTCAAAGTCAAATGTAAAGAGAACTTTGTTTATAAGTTGAAGAAGAGCTTGTATGGGCTAAAGCAAGCTCCAAGACAGTGGTATAGAAAGTTTGATTCATTTATGACAAAAAATGAATACAAAAGAACGACTTCAGATCATTGTGTATATCAAATAGTTTGGTGGGAATTTTATTATTATCTTACTTTATGTTGATGATATACTTATTCTTGGGAAAGATATGTCTAAAATTGATATATTGAAGAAGGAATTGAGTGAGTCTTTTGCAATGAAGGACATGGGGCCAGCAAAGCAAATACTAGGCATGCATATTTCCCGTGATAGAAAAAACAAGAAGATTTGATTGTCACAAGAGAAATATATCGAGAAGGTATTGGAAAGGTTCAGTATGAGCAATGCAAAGTCAGTTGGTTCTCCACTTACAGGTCACTTCAAGTTGTGCTCAGAATAGAGTCCGTGAGAAGGAGATGTATAAGGTTCCTTATGCTTCAGTAGTTGAAAGTTTAATGCATGTAATAGTATGTATGAGGTCGGACATCACATATGTAGTGGGTGTTACTAGTAGATTTCTTGCAAATCTAGGCAAAGAGCACTAAGCAGTAGTGAAGTGGATTTTTAAATATATCAGAGGGAGTTCTAAGGTTTGTTTAAGTTTTGGAGGTGGATCACTTGTGTTGACAGGTTATACAGATACAGATATGGCAAGAGATATTGATACGATGAAGTCCACATCAGGTTTTGTACTTACTTTTGCAAGTGGAGCTATGTCATGGCAATTCAGATTGCAAAGGTGTATTACTCTCTCCACCACAAAGGCAAAATATATTACTGCTATAGAAGTTTGCAAAGAAATGTTATGGTTAAAAGAATTCTTATAAGAATTAGGGTTGAAACAAGAAAACTATGTGGTGCATTGTGATAGTTAAAGTGACATCTATTTGCATAGGAACCCAATTTTTTATTCCAAGTCAAAACATATAGATGTCAGATGTCATTGAATTCGAAATGTACTTGAATAGAAGCAGTTATAGCTTCAGAAAATTCGCACAGATGATAACGGAGCAGATATATTGACAAAAACCTTACCAAAAGAAAGACATGATATATGCCGACAGTTAGTTGGCATGATTTCACATTGAGGAGTCATAGGACAGCCTCCCTTATGGATTGAAGGGGGATGTTGTTGGGCTAACAACCCATGGTTCAGCCCATAGTGGGCTTTAATAGCCCATAACCCATCTTCCTTTGACAAAAACCCTAGATCTAACTATGGGAGAGTGGGGGCTGTGAAATAGAGGAAGAAAACTACAACAGTAGGGGCGATTTTTGCAGTAGCATCTTGATTCAAAAAGGAGGAGAAAAAGATTAAAAAAAAAAAGAAATGGAAGAAAACAAGGACAACACAAAGAGACTATTCTCAATCATCTAGCAGTGTTCTTATCTCAGCTTAGATCAAATCTATAGTAGATTCTTGTTGTGATTACTTGAGAGAGAATTTGGATATTGTGCACAGTGACGTGATCCTTGTATCCCAGTTATTCTCTTGAGATTATTGCTTAGGTTTTAGGGCAAAAGATTAAGATTTATATATTTATTATTTTTATAGTGGATTATCTCTAGTTTGCCCCATGATTTTTACCCTTCACGTTGGAGGGGTTTTCCACTTAAATCTTGGTGTTCTATTTTATTGTGATTCCATTTAATTACACTACGTGTTATGGTCTACTAGTATTTGTTCATATATAAAAGTTTATTTCTCTTTATATCCCATCAGTAGATATATAAGGACTACGACGTAGTGGCCTAGTACATCCATAGTCGATGAGTCGAGTGAATTATTATAAGATATAATAATTCATTGAGTCAAAAGGAGTTCTGACAAGTACGAATCATGGCTAACTCGATATTGGGCCTAGAGGGTCACACATATATAGTAGGTGTTGCGATGAGTAGAGGTTCGGATATGAGATATCCGTTAGAGCCCCTATCTTTTTAGATATCCAGTAAACCTATGAATTATTAGATCTTGTGGATAAAATCTAATAAGAGTCAATAAGAGATTATTATGTAAATATCCACTAATTCAAAAGGTTGGGTAATTGGATGGAGATCCAGTACGCAATAGGGTAGGATCCATTATGGTTAAGTTGACTATGACCTATATAAATAGGAGGAAACCAAAGAGACATAGGCTAGGCCTCTTTTGACTATCACCTCCTATTCTCCTCTCTCCCTCTCCTCCTTAACCAGTAACCCATGTTTGGGGTCTGTAGACAGCAAGAAGGGTCGACCCCCTTCTTGATCTCGTGGTGCTCGTGAAGAAAAGGTTTGTGCAGCGATTCGAGGAGCATCTTCGCCACATCTACCGTGTGGATCACCACTAAAGAAGATGACAATTGACTTCTTTCATTCTCTCCCACAGATATGTAGGATTTTATAGATATACGATCTCCCTAGATAACATACATCTCTTAGCACACGTAGTTTTTTGATTTTGCAGGTTTTTACGCATCAATCTTCGTACGACGACAAGAAACTATTTTCTATATAAATCTAATAATTTTGTTTTCTATTCTTCTGCTACATATGTGACGTCACCCTAGATTTCCCAACAGTTGAGCTGTTAACCGTGACTAAGGTCACGACATCGCTTGTCGAGTTAGTTGGGGGAAGATTGAAGCAATAGCTTGTATTATGCTCATTAGTGTATGCATTTATTGGGTAAGGTCAAGGAACGCTTCAGTAGGAATGAGCAAGAGACTTAGGGTCACCCTTGGGTCATTGAACGGACATTAGTATCGTGTCAGTATTTGTATCAAGGTGGATGCATCCACATGCAGAAAGGGAGGCTACTGCCCCTCGAGTGAAAGTGTTGTGGGTTAGGGGTAGGATTGGTAAGTGAATGTTCTTGCGACATCAAACCCTTCTTTTAGCGCCAAAATGTTATGAGAAAATATCATTGAAGGCTTGATCAACCCGATGTGGTATGGACCTGCATGCACTGGGTTGTCCGAAGCGCTTCTAAAATGAAAACGACGAGCTCCAAAGATGCCCACTACACCAAGACCAAGGTCGGAAGAGGTTTCTCGACTCAATCCCTCCGAAGCCCAAGTTAATAACCCGAGATATGCGATGGTCGACGCAAATGGTTCCTTTTCTTTGTGTTAAAGATAAACTTTTATACCTACTCATAAAGGATGAGAAGGAAGTATTGTCTTTCTGGTCATAAATGGTAAGAAGAAAGTTTACGATTGTCTTTCTCGTCATAAATGATAAAAAAAAATATTATTTTTCTAACCATAAATGATAAAATAAAAATTTTATATTTTTCTCTTTCTTTGAAAATCACAAAGATAACGTATCGAATAATTAACTAATAATATATCTCGTATCTGATACCATTACCCATATTATGACCTAAAGTAAAAGATGGAATCTCCTTTCTAAAGTCCCGAGTAATTTCATATGTACAAATGTTTGTATATGCAAACACGACCTAGTCTCTCTATATACGAACACGATAAGACCCGATATCACAGGCAGATCGAGCCAAGTTTTTTGGATGCTGGGTAGGAAATCGAAAATGTCAACTTAAAATAGTAACATTAATTATGTCAGGATTGATCTATCCCTTCAATCAATTACCACCCAAACTGTTCTAAATTGCTTTATATTACGATTGTTAGTTGACTCCTCGTGAACGCATCGGGTACGCAGCAGCAGACGAGGCATACGGTTCCCCGAGCACATACACCTCGCACGGACGGGGAAGAAGAGGACAGCAGGAATCTCCGGTGACTAAAATAAGGCATCTATTCTAAGCCATGCAGGCATGCGTCGACCGGAACGAAGGAGAAGAACCTACTAACCTTGGTTGGCTTGATGCAGATTCCATTAGTTTAATGCATGATGCCATGGCACTCGTGTACCTTGCCATGAACCACTACAGATTGGTTTCTCCAAGCGTCGAGCTGCCTTCTGCTGTTTCATTGATGGGGCCATCTGAGGTTTCTGGGACGCCACCTCTTCCCAAAAGTCATTACTGCTTTGTTCCCCACCTCTTCGGGAACTCGGATCGCCAACCCAAGAAATGCCGTCTCACCCTCCGACTGACATCTTTGCCTTGTCTCCACATCCATCTCTCTCTCTCTCTACCGTTTCTCCCTTTCTTTATGATGTTTCCTTCCTTCTTCATCGCCGCGGGAAAACCCCAATGCACACACAGCCGAAGAACTCGTGGGCAGTGAGCGACAAGAAACGCCGCACGTGGATCCGAAACCACAGGCGCATATGATCGCTCCGGGAATCCACCGCCGGTACAAGTGGCAAGGAGACATCAGGAATCTCGACCCAACAGAGAAGTAAGAACCTCGCCATTTGTTTTGTCTGATCTCTGTCGATTGTATACTAAATCAAATAGCAAAAGACCAGGAAAAAGAATTGCCAAATCATCACTAACCAATTATGATTCCTAAAACAAAAAATGAGATGTTGCTTGCGAGAATTTTGTTCTACCATTATTATGATTTAAACATCTACAATATGGTTCATAAAGTAAATTATATATTTATTATTTCATTTACTGTACGTGGAGACTCACAAAAGATCGACATGATCCTACAACAAATGGATAACAAAAGAAGCAGAGACAGATGGGATCCGTGGTCCTGCTTTTATGCGTTGCCATGCTTCCAGATCTCGATTTGCATTATTGACATGGTTGGATCTTGCTGTTCTGCCATTTATTATCTCTCCTCCATCCCCGTCGCCCTCTTCCTAACTCATTCTTCATTTATGCAGACAAGCTTTGGCCATCTTAAGATAAAATCCAGTAATTTGCGATGCTCAAAAGTTACACGATCTTTATCTAGTTTAAGTTAAACACGAGATCAACTACGATTGAGCATGGATTAGATTATACTTTGGTTTATTAGCTGATACTCTTAGCTACTCCTCACACCCCCCCCCCCCCAACCTGTAATGACTTAGATCAGACTACTAAACTATGCGTTTTATTAGTAGAGACCACGAGATAATGTTGGGTCGCCACGTGTTCCGTCCCATGTTTGTTCCCTCTCCGCGCAGAACGGCGAGTGGAGTCCTGAGCGCCAGCCCATTCCGTGCTTCCTCTGTTCTTTAATCCCATCTCATCTCATCTCCGACGCACTCCTTTCTCTACTTATAAATCCCGTTTCCTCTCCTCTCTCTCCACCGATCAGCAGAAGAAGCCAAAGATCAGACAGAAAGTGAAGCGAGCATACCCGAGATTGGAAAGACGAGATGATCTCCGGATTCCGCCGCTCCCTCTCTTTATCGGGCCTGAGCCCTAACGCCAGCCCCGCCCGCCGGCGCCCCCGCGACGCGCCCCGACACGCGCGTTCCGCCAGCCTCCCTTGCCGCTCCCAGCCCGCCCTCTCCCTCATCCAGGACGAGATACGCTCCCTACGCTCCGGCACTGCCTCCGACCTCGAGCGGATCGACCGCCTTCTCGCGGCACTCGACGACCTCCTCCGCCTCTCCCGGATCCAGGATCCCCTCCGCCGCCGCCCCGCCTTGGCCGATCGCCTCCTCGACGGCTTTCTCCGCCTCCTCGACGCCCAGGGCTCCTTCCGCTCCGCCGTCCTGGCGCTCGGGCAGCACCACGCGGAGGCCTGCACCGCAGTCAGGCGGCGCGACCCGGTGCGGCTCGCCTCCGCCGCCCGGTCCCTCCGGCGGGCGGAGAAGGAGCTCGTCCTGCTCGCCTCGGCCATCAAGGATCTCACCAGATGTCCACCCTTCACCCCGGGGCTCTGGGAGGACGCGGCCGAGGCCGAGGTCGCAGGGATCGTCACTGAAGCGGTGGCGGCGGCGGCGGCCGCGATGTCGGCGGTTTACCTGGGGATCGCGGCGGTGTCGTCCGCAGCGGCATCAGCAGCGGCGGCCGCCTCGACGTCGAAAGACTCGTGGATGGTGTGGGCATTGAGGAGGCCGTCGCCATCGAAAAAGCGTGAAGCAGAGGAAGCGGAGATGGGGGCGATGGAGAAGCTGGAGGAGAGGATGGAGGGATTGGAGGAGGGAAGCGAGAGGGTGTACAGGAGTTTGGTGAACATAAGAGTCGCCCTCCTCAACGCTCTTACTCCGTCTTTGTAGAATGGCGAACCAAAGAAACACGACCGAAGAGTGTACAGACGGATGAGGATCGAAGGGGAATGAGATCATGTTTTCTCTCTTTATAAATGGAACGGTTTTGACAAATATAATTTGAATCTTGTTGTTGCCTCCACTCTTCAATTAACACCATTTTGATGCATTATGGAAACATATTATGAAGGAATATGATTCTAAACTTACTCTTAATCTTAAATTATCAGTCTATTTGCGTCGCTACATGTTCAAATCCAACCTTCCAACTCTTATTCCACTCAGACTAACACAGATGAAATCAAGTATCGATCCTGATGTAGAAAAATAATGTATGTTAAAAATAATTACATGTGGATGTCAATGGGCATAATTATTAAAGATGTTGACTTAATTTTCATCATCAATATATATATATATATATATATATATATATATAATTTAAGATAAAATATATTTTAAA
>LVTN01000050.1:594601-611497 GCA_001649415.1 Musa itinerans | reverse complement strand
TCTCATTATATATGTATATATATATATATATATATACATATATATATATATATATATTTCACTATACTCATAGACAACTAGGAGTAAAATTATTAAGAACTACTATAAAAAATTTCAACTTGCAACTCATATGTCAATAGAACTTTTAGATTACTTAATTGACTCATAACATCTTGAAGGTCATTGCTATATTACTTCTATATTAATATCTCAAATGAATAAGTCTTTTAACCATAAAAAGTTTATTTTATGAGATTTTCCTCTTATATAAGTTTATTAGCTTCATCTACAAATAATATTCATTTGTTCCCTAAGATTGATGATGGAATACATTATTGTCAATCCCTTGTTTGATCAATCTGATAATTTTTTCATTCATATGTTCCCTCTTTATCTATTTTTCATTTGGTTTGGACCTTCTATGCTTTAATGAAATTATATAAATCTTTATAAAATGGCATTCCAGATAGAATAATTAGTTATTATTAATTAAAATATAGTACTATCTCAATCTTTCATTTGATTCATACAAGAATTTGATATCACTTTGGTGTGAGAAGAGAGATGTCCCGAATCTATGGAAGCAATAAACACCATAACTTATATAATTTAATCACCAAATATGATATTGTAAATACTAAACAAATTACGAGAGAAGATTGATATGAAAAATCATTCAACATGAATAATGAGATTATAATATTTTTCTAGTTTAATCAGATGATATCAAATACTATATGAAAACAGATACTTAGATGAGTTTCATAAAAATCATAGAGAAAAACTAAGTAGAAAAAGAAATCTCAAAATACACACTAATCAATTTAGAGAGTATGGGTCTAAATCATCATATCAGAAAATAATGACAATTGGGTTTGAACTATCTAACAAATCATGGAATCTTTGTTTTCCTGTGTATGGTGGCTCTATTTTTTATTTTTCATCTAACCCTATATTAAGTTAGCATTTTAATTAATCCTATGGATCTCACTGCTTAGCTCGTGGACGAGACCACCCAACAACAAGTTCTCTCGTTCCCCATAGATCAAGACTAATTTAAAGTGCATATACAATAGTATGTATACTTGGTGAATTTTGTTAGAATTAGAATACATTAATCGGAGAATGGGGTTAGTTCACACTGATTACATGGAATTTTAGTTGTCTTATAACCTCGTATAACATTGCTTTAAATACAAAAAATATAAAAAATGAGAATCTTGGATTTAATTTTATTAAGGAGATTTCGATGGTTGCTTTTTCTTGATATCGTTGACTTTCATGAATACTTGGAAAAGTATTCCAATATCACAAAATAGATTATTTCAATTATGATTTGGTTTTAATTGTATGGAACAACTGATTTATAATTACCTGCCAAATACAAAAAGAAAATCAATGGAATTAACTATCATGGATTAACACCATTAGCATATTACATACAAAATCATACCATTAGCAATGGTCACTTTCTGTTGTTTCTCCTCATCCAATCTCCACTATGAAGTTTCTCCTCTATGCATACCTTTGGTACTATGAAGTTTCGTTCTCTGCTTCTTCTTCTTGATTATGATTAACGGGAAGCAGAATGAAAGCTCCAACTCCATTTCAGTTGTGGTCTTCTCATGTAATCCTCCTGTCTGGAACTTATTATGATTAAGGGGATGTTGTATCTTATTATTTCTTGAAATTTCGTAAATAGACATGGTAATAAATTAACTCTTCATGATTAATTGCATATTAATCCTTGAGAACCATATTTTATGTAGGTTCAAGCCTGTCCTACTATAGTTTCTTGACTGTTATTCCATTTTATTATCATTCATTTTAAATCATATATATATATATATATATATATATATATATGTATATGTATGTATGTATGTATATGTATATATTGACATTAATAAAATCATAAAATAGTAACAATAGAGAAGAATAATAGAGAAGACACTTAAAAAAATAAACTCATATTAAACATCATTATAGCTTACAGTCTTTCGAGATTTATATCTTTCTTTTGCCTCTGTGTATCTCCTATTCCAATTACATGACTAAAGCATTATATGAGTGATAAACTCAAAGACTTTTACTTCAACAACGAAAGAAACCTCAATCTTAACTAAAATTTCTAAACCAAATTCACATCTAATTACAGATTTCGATTTAATATTCCAACAACTTTTTTTCCTATATTTGTATTGGTCATCTTCAATTAATTAAATGATATAAAAATAAACAATAATAACGTGAGATTTTAGAGCTGATATGTAAATATACAAGAGAGTATGAAGATGCAAGGGATTATTATACGTAAACAATTTCCTATACATGTAGCTATTATATAGTTATTTCGACAAAATGTTCCATACAAGCTAACGACATCCCACTGTATAAAGAGAGAGAGAGAGAGAGAGTGTGTGTGTGTGTGTGTGAGTGAGTGTGTGTGTTTAGATTATACCTCAACAAAGTCTAAAAATACCTATTTGAACACAGCCAAGTCTACTTTTCACCCACTTCTGCAAACAAGAGAAAGAACTCAGTTCTATTGCAAAGAAAAAAACCAGAAGAGATTAGAATCAGATAAAAGAAAAAAAAAATAAAAATATAGATAGAGGTATGTTTGGTTTCATAAAAACCTAATCGTATTACTGTCATAAATTTTTCACACGCTAAAAAATAACAAAACAGAATAACACACTTGCATACCAACCGAGGCCTTCGTGAAGACACCAAAAGTCTTCATATTTATTATGTAGATCCTGTCATTATATTTCGTAATTATTGAATTTATTTGTACATTAAATATAAGTTAAATATTAACTTATAATGATTTGATAGGTATATTATTACTAATTTTATTTTAACCATTTTGAATTAATGGTATAAGCTCAACGATAGTTAACATGTCATTTGTTTGAGATTGGATTAATAATTAATATATTAGAACATAATGGATGAACTTTGACGAGAACGATAAATCTTTAAGTGAGAAAATCCCTATTTAACCATTAGATCAAGTCGTGATGAAACGAGAGCCTTGATTATACGACCCGAAATCTTTGAACACAAGATACCAAAAAAAATATTCATCTAGTATAATATATAATCACACTTATCCTCCGATTAACATGGTATTAAATTGATAGTTTGATGATTTATTATCTGTCACGAACGATACTACCCATTAACTTGGACCATATGACACAAAATACTTAAACCAAGGTAAATAATATATTTATCTGACCTTATAAGTTTATTTTAAATACATGTAAATTTACACTTTTTGATTTGATTTCCTGCATGCATATTTACGATTAGTATTCATAACGGGACGAGAATGTTTTGACGTTGTTGTCTGTGACAAATGGGCTCTTTCATCCTTGCAAGTAATGGATTGAGCGACGGGGGTTGTATCAGTCACGGAAGAGGTCAGTGCACTGAAAGGCAATTATTACCAACAAAGTATATAATATACAGTTGGAACACTGTGTGCAGTTCAAGTCAGGTTAAGGGCGAGTGCAAAGTTCATCGAACCGACCCCCAGCGTGAAAGCAAGTGCATGAACCAGTCTGAGGAAACGACGCTGAAATCCCACTTTGGGCGGACATAATGCCGCCATGGAGGTGTATAGCTAGAAAACTTTATAGCATCACGCTCCAACCTAATCACGTTTCCTCCTCCTCGAGCGATCAAAAGTGCCCAGAATAAAAGGAGAGGAACTAGGTCATCGACTAATAGCTATCAGGGAGCTGACGTAAGAACAACGTGACATCTGTCTGATACGAGAGCGGACTAGATTAGCGATCGACACTCCTTCGATCATCGCTTGTTAGTCCAACGCTATACGGGACGATACGGATCGACATCGTACCACAAGAGCCTGGATAGATCAACCCACGAGGCAAGGTGTTGGACGGGTCGGTTGCATGCATGAATGTGTCGCGGGAGGTATGAGCGACTTTTGCAGTCGCAGTTTCCTCTTGCCAACTTTGCAGATATAAAAACTGATCCCCGATGCTTAAAGAGGGGATTGATCCCAAAAAAACACCCATTATATATAGAACCAATTCCCTATTAGCTAAATTAAGCATTGAAGGGGTTTGATTGAGAATCCCTCCTCATATCAACTTGTTGTGTAGGATTCCAACGGAGATCGAATCAACTTCAGTTTCACCTCAGGATAACCTCATAATCGCCCTCGTCAATCCAAGATAAAACCAAATCGTACCGACTCCCGATCCACGATATTAAATTATTAATATTTTGATGCTAAAAAGAGATGTATGAGTCCTTAACATTTAGTTTTACATTGATTAAAGAGTAGAAGAATCAAGGGTTGTCGAATCATTCTTACTCTTAATTCCTTTTGAGACTCATAAATCTTCAAATGATAAAATTATGTTAGTATATTCAAAATGAATAATTCCAATTTATAGAATCATATTAATAACAATCAAATATTAACTTATCAAATCCTACCGGAGATCAAGGTCTCCTCTATTATCAAATCCTATCGGAGATCCTCTTGGAAAAGACCAGCCATGCGTGGCCAATGCAAAGCAGGTCAAAGCAGCGACACAGCCCTTCTTCCCCACTCTCCTGGAAGCTCACCCCCCAACAGCAGCACCACCTTATCTACAAGCTTGGAGCTTTTACATGTTGGGACAGAAAAGTTGAGCACGTAAAGTCTCTCTCGTCCATGTCGAGTTATATGCGTGTATGTTACGGCCACTTGCAGTCGTTCCCGTCTCCATCCTTGGAGTCAAATGCTGCAACTTTCGTTATGCTTTGGCGGCCAGAAAACGTTAGGGTTAGGTGAGGCAAAATGAAGGGGAAGAAAGAGGAGAGTTGAGTGGTCCGAGTACCAAGTGATTGGAAACATTGATGAACTGTAGTGAAATGGTCATGGATTGTGATAGGCAAACAAATTCCATTTTGCGTTATTATCTCATGTTGATGTGGTATTGTGATAGCCATGCACTTGTTATCTTCGCAAAATTATCTACCCAAAACACATCGATGTTATTGTGCCACGCCAACTTTGTAATGTGCATGTCCTCATCAACCATGCTAATTAAATAGAAAATTGAGTTTTATTGAGTTATGTGGCACCAATAATTATTAAGAAAACATTAGTTCACAGGTGGCCATTATTTTGTCCAAAAATTATAATGTTATTGTTGGCCAAAAATGTTATACTTAATCTGAAAATTAAGGTTTCAAATACACAAAATGTCTTATGTCATGAAAATCACATGTAGCCAATCCTTATCGAATGCTTTCTTGAATCTGTAATCCATCAAAAAATAAACTCATAGTTTGGTAGGAGAGATCATGTAAGTTTTATTTTATTTTATTTTTGATGGTAGCAGAACACATGACATATATACGAAGAATATATAACATCTATAAAGTCGATTGACCTTCCTCATATCTAAAAATAATTACGGCATCAGAAAACTTTCATCTCTATAATTTTTTCTTTCTTAGTTCGACTCTAATTGAAGTAAAAAAACTCCCTACTTTAAACAATAAAATTAACATCTTTATTATAAGTTGCATTTCACATCTATGATTTTTTTTCTTGACAACAGCCGATAAGATAAGATTAAGGATAATTTCATCTCTTAAAAATAATAAATATTTTATGAGAATAAAATAAAAAGAAAACACGTTATGGGAAAAAAAATTAAAACATGATGTTTTAAAATATTTACCTTAAAACTTTCATATATGTGATTTTTTTTCTTAATTCAACTCTAATTTAAGTAAGTTAGAAAATCGTTAATTATATATTTTTAGTATTTATACTACATTCAATCACTAGAGAGAATTTTTTTTTGCTTTTTTGCTTAGGAAAAAAAAGGAAACTAAGTTGGAGAGCTATCAAACTTATCTCACACCCTGGTGTCATCCATGAAATAAGAAAATTGAAAGCTCCACCTTCTTAGGGATGATTGGAGGGTTATCAAAAGTTATCAATAATGTCTTGCATTCTAAAATCAAAACACTGATTCGAAACCAAGTTCATCCTTTCCTTCTTTAATAGATGGCCCCAACGTGCACCAAGAGTCGAGTCGATTCCGATGGGTCCCATTTATCAATCCACTGCAGCCGGTCGAGTCTTATCTCCACCCATTTGACCAAATGTGCATTTTTGTGTGTTCATCGTCAGTGGCCATTGTACACACGACAACATGTCCTGCTACGGTCAAACAAGGATCGTGACACCATGTTTTCGTCGTAATCCTAAGACGATACTTTTACACTCTCGCTAGTGATTTCGGGTTTCCGTCAGCTCAATAAAGATAGGAGGCCACAGTTTTCCCTAACGCACACCAAACACATTCATCCGCATCCACGTTAGATGTCACGACAATGGTCACCCCAATTCCTCGTGGCAGTCATGTCGCCCACAGTCCCCCAATCACGTGCTCCCCATGCCGCAATCGGGCTTGATGGAACCCGAACTCAATGCCGATGGAACCACCACACACGTCCGCCAATTAAAAGACATCAATGGACGGGACGCCCGTATTAATAATGCATTCATTTTGATATGCCTTCGAATCACATGGCGCAGACGCGTTATGACGGGGAATGAAGGAGCGGTGGCGGTGCCGCTACTGCAGTTGGTGGCGCGTACACGGCTGTAGTGTGTTCGGTGTACGATGGGGGTGGGAGCCGCGGTTAGCCGTGGCCCCTTCCGCCTAATCCTAACGGCATTAATTAGACCGGCGAATATCCCTGTGGATTAAGTATATTCGCCCACAGGGACATGTGAGGCCACCGTTGGGTCTCATATGCGATCTGCAACATTTTGATGAGCTTTAATTGGAGATTTTGGTCCAATCGCACGCCGCGATCGCAGGAAATTGGAGTCCCATGTCGAGTCCGAGTCCGGTGTCCGGCACAGCTCGCTCCTCTACGGACCGTACCTCGAATATGGCGATCAGGTTCGGCACGCATCTGACAGCGGGAGCCTGGGACGCCGACACGTCTCCCCCCCGGGTCCCGGTAATGATGAGGGCGACGTCGGCAGGAAGGGGGCGTGACATCACGTCCCGGCGATGGAACGGCCTTACGCAGTTGCATGCCGCTGCGAGTTCTCGTCACCGGCAGATTTATGCGGTGAAAGATTTAGAAATGATTAATTTAAGCTGGAAAAAAAAATGTAAATAAAGGTGGTCATGAGTATTGTGCCGCCGGCCAGGAGATAGACTAGCATCTAAACAGAAGAGCTCCATTGTGAACCTACCTAAGCTGTAACTGTTACATGAGATGACAATGGAAGCGGCAATAAAGCAGATGCAGATGTTTAATATTACATTCCTTCTGCACGAGGGAGACAACAATGCTATAAATGTATGTTTAATTTTAGAATTTAATATAAAAATCATTTTTTTAATGTCGAAACAGATGCAATCGCAGTAATTACAGATTTTTAGGAACTAGATGTGTATCTGTAAAAGTGTAGAATGAGGTTGGAGACGACATTGGAAACCCCTGCAAGGCTCTTGAAACCGAGGGAATCATGGCAGGATTCGGGCCGCTGCAGGAAGGAAACAGAGGTGCAGGTCATCAGCAGGGGAAACACCATCTCTTCTTAATCGGACCAGCAACACCAGCATTAAATTTGCCTCCCTACCGAGTTGGAGACAAGAGCACAAGTGCAGAGAGATCCTGTGCATGAGCTCACACGGTCACAGTGTCACGCTCACCCACCTTCAGCTCAGCCGTCCGCGAGAATGTAGGTGGCGATGGCGAAGGGCGGAATCCGCTTTTACTGAAGGGATCCTCCTCCCTCCTCTTTTGGCAATCATCCAGCTACAGTGTTGTGCTACCCCTCCTCCTGCCACTAGTTTGCTTGCCACCACCCCCCATGTAGCTTCTGCCCCCCCTACCCGACGCAGTTAATGGCCACAGCAGAGAGGATATATAAGACAAGTGCATAGAGATGTAGGCGTGTAGAGGTACTAAACAGTGGGGGTGTGCGAGTTTCCGAGGGAGACGGACGGTTTACACGTGTGGATGACTACGGTGGTCATGATTGCCTGGTACTAAACCCGAGGTGCCGTGGTGGCTGATTTCTCTCCGTTTTATATTGATCTTTGGAGAATATTTCCTTGAGATATGATACTATACCATAACATTCTTTCTTCCTGTATTCTACTGTGTATATACTTTTTGAGTTTTGCCATGTCGTTCCATCTTTTTCGATTGATGAAAAGTACGCAAGAGAATGACATCTGCATTTACGTGGGCGAGAGAAAGACCGCTCTTTTTCTCTCTCCGCCTTTTTTTTTTTTTTTTTGTTAGACAGGAGTGAAAGGGTTATATGTAGGGATTCGAGGCTCTCTAAAGGCTCGGCCCGGGGAGCGGAAGTCTACAGTTCCAAAGCAAAGGCCAGGGAGTAGGAGGAAAGGTGTGGAGGGGGGAGTGGGAGATGGAGGAGATCACGGTGGGGAAGTCGAGGTTCAAGAGGCTGTGCGTGTTCTGTGGGAGCAGCACCGGGAAGAGGAACTGTTACCAAGATGCAGCCGTGGAGCTTGGAAAGGAACTGGTAACTTTCACGGTTTCCACCTTCGTGTTCTTCTTCTCTGCCGCGCGACGCAGCTGAGGAGACTCGTCTTCTGTGTGCAGGTGGCGAGGAAGGTCGATCTGGTGTATGGAGGGGGCAGTGTGGGGCTGATGGGCTTGGTCTCCGAAGCTGTTCATACTGGTGGAGGCCATGTCATTGGGTCAGTACAGCCTTCCCTTTAATCGCCTCCCTGTTTCTTCTCCGCTAACGTTTGCTCTTCTTTATCGTACAGGATCATCCCAAGAACTCTGATGTGCAAAGAGGTAGTAGTCATGTTCATTTTTTTCTTCCTCCAAATTCTTACTGCAGATGCCACGTCTGTGTCGACTGTTGATTCGTGTTTGTGTCGGGGGGGGGGGGGATTAGATTACGGGGGAGACGTTTGGGGAGGTGAAGCCGGTGGCCAGCATGCACCAGCGCAAGGCCGAAATGGCCCGCCACTCTGACGCCTTCATCGCACTACCTGGTCCTATTCTCATCTTTCTCCATCAAGTACTTTTGCAACCCACTACTGCCCAGTCTTATCCCATACTGATGATACTGTCCGTCATTGCTTTTAGGTGGGTATGGAACACTGGAGGAGCTGCTGGAGGTCATCACCTGGGCTCAGCTCGGCATCCACAACAAACCCGTAAGCATTTTCCAACCTCGACGATCCATTTTATCCACCATCGTCTCGTACGCTAACAAGCCCAAGCGTGGTTCAAGGTTGGCTTGCTTAATGTGGACGGCTACTACAACTCCTTGCTGGCCTTCATAGACAAGGCCGTGGAGGATGGTTTCATCCAACCTTACCAGCGTCACATCTTCGTCTCCGCTCCCAACGCAAAAGACCTCGTCCAAAAGCTCGAGGTAATATAATAACCTCTCTATTCCTTGACGCTCTTGGCGGAGACTCCCATCACCCGTGTAATGTTCTGGTGTGGACCTCCCCTTGCTCCGAAAGTTAGGCTGTTGCTCCACTTGTCAAGCAGGAATACGTGCCCGTCGAGGATGCTCTCATCGCCAAACTGAGCTGGGAGATGGAGCAGGTGGGACTAAACTCCACCCTTCAAGCTGAGATCGCCCGGTAGCAACGCCGGAGAACAGAAACCATGCATCGATCTCTGATGTGTTTTGGTGCTTTTGGCTATTTTGTTTGGTGGACGGGGAAAGAAGCATAGCGTTTGTATGTACTAAGCGCCAGTATTCCCCGCGATTGCACCTTTTTGTTTGTATCTCCTCTTACAGCTATAATTGCATGTAGTACTTTAGTGCTACTTGGCTACTGCTGCCAGCACAGGGACGCAGTCTGTGCCTTATCTTTGGTGCTTCTATCTTCTGTGAGGTGCTGTCTCTGGCTTATCTGTGGTGCTTATGTTCTGTGAGGTCATTGTCCACCTCCGCTGATGACACTCTTTCAGGGGTTGTTTGTATCATCTGCTGCTGTGATTTGGAAAGCAGTCGGATAGGAGGGTGGTGGGTTGGGGTATGTTATGGTGACCGCAAGACGAACCATAGCCACTTAACGAACCATGGTAAAGCAGGGCTTTTTCCTAGTCGCTTAGGCCTTCGTCTTCGTCTGGCTTTTTGTGCATTGAGCTGCGCGTTGCAGGACTGGTAACTCGAAACGATGCCCAAGTGAGCCGTATCTGTTAGTGTTACATCCTGTGGTGTTTTACGGGTGTCGCTACAAAATATGCTTGGTCTTCGGGGTCGAAGTCTCGTCCCTGTTCCCACAGCAGAAAGGTACTAGGCGGCCATGTGATGAAGGGCAGCCTGTTCCCTACTCCGGGTGACGGTGTGGCCGGAGAGCTGCCCACTTCCTGTAGCAGTCCTGTGTGCCCAGTGGTGTTTTCTATAAGATGAGAAGGATTCCTCGGTGAAGCCAGGCATTTGACGGCATCGTGCCCTCAGTAGTTCCTGTAGCCCTGTCGATCGATTAGCAATTGTGTGCATGTTTCATTTTTATTCTACCGTCGAGATCATAACTTCGCGGTGGCCGATACAAGGATCTGTTTTGATGATGCCTCTCGCAATTAGTACGGGTATAGCGAAAAGCCAGGAACAGTATTACGATTGCCAAAAAGGAAAATTAGTCTAAGATCATTGGAGTTCATGAGGAATGTGAAACAAATGATGAGAGAGACGAGTACTTGTCCCTTCAACCCTACCGACACAGCTACTTCAATCACAGACTTCTGTCACGGTAAATAAAGGTCCTTTGGAGAAGCTTTTGGTGTTCCATCTGTGGCCATGTAGTCGGCTGGAGGAGAACTGCTCTCTCCAGTTGCACCTTTATGATGAGGGACTACCATGGGTGCATGAATGTGGATCGTACGAAGGGCTTCAGACTGTAGCCTTTCTTTCCCTGAAGTGTCGAGGCACTGAAGCAGCTCCGACGCTGGGGATCTTTCTGAAACTGGAGACCGGAGTTGGGCGGTGCAATCCGCCCCCATGCAGTCCACTGTAACTCCGAACAGGAGCTTTCATATCGCCATTCTGGGTGTGGGGCTTCCGTGTTCCCTGTGGAACTATTGTTTTCCCTTTGGTTTCTCGAGCGTGCATGCCATCCTCCCTTCCCTTTCCTTTTTGCCAAGCTTGTCATGGTGTCTGTCGTCTCCCCAATTAATAGGTTGCCAACCTATCGTTTGTTTCGCCCATTAATGCATCGTCTTTTTCTTATTGAAGTCAAGATCTCAAGCAGTTCCCGACGGCGACAGCGCGGTCGAGAAATCGAGTTGGCAACCATCTTTTCTAGAGCATGCCATGAAGTGGTTGGTCAAAGACGGCACAAGGCAATGTGGTGGAGAACTTGTGCTGTACGTAGCCATGGATTTACAGAGATAAACTGTGTGTCAAAATAGCATCTGTTGCAGAGAAGCAAAGATCACGCATATGCATGCAGACAAATGGAGAGGTTGAGAAGAACGGGAGGAATCACAGTTATATGTTCTTTTTTGTCTTTGCTTGTTGTTTCAATGCTCTAAACACATGTTATTTTGATGATATATGGTTAGGTGATTGATGCTGCGGATAACTTTTTCTTTCTTTTCTGATTTATTGAAAGCAACCAAGTGATCAGCTTGAAAAAGACACAATTGCCATAGATCTCAAGATAAACTTCAATTGTAAGAGAAAATGTTCTATTATTAATCAGTATTAATCTGTATATTTTAGCTATCATATAATGTAGACGCTCATATGATAAAAGATAGATGATAGTTGATCGAAAGATCCCTATGTTGTACTGATGTCATTCATTCACTATGCTTTTATACACATTATCATTTGCTTTTTCAAGCCAATTTACTTTGGGGAGCATTCATTTATTAAAATTGGAGATCTTCGTCTCCTCTTATCACATTTGTGGTAGATGATATTCATATTTCACATTTTTTATATGTAATCACAAATTATAGAGATCTTTTATCATGGAGTATTAATAATCTCCAAATATTGTTTGTTTATTTTATCGCATGTATGACTAAATATGTTTATCAATATCATTTACTAGAACTGAAATGTAAAATATGGACTAGTATAAAGTAGAGATATTCTTAAATGAATGACCCACATATCTTTCAAATGTATCCCAAATTAAAAGAACATTGGATGAACTTATTGCATTGTGGTATATACATACCAATGTGTACGTGTGATGTGGTAAATGAGGTCCTTAAATCTCAAATTAAAAGGACCTGAGTTGGTCGAGCAACTTGACAAACTCAGGTCAGCAAATTGGCCCAAGTCAGGTCAAACTAGTTCTACCATCTCATCTTAAACTCACATGGATTCGACCAGCCTAAGTCCATAAACCCTTCGAAAAAAAAAGTTTTGAACTCAAGAACTTTTTGTTATGTGTAAATCAAGCATTGCATTACATCATTACTAATATTGAAAGACTATATCAGTCCATATAAGAGTTTATTGTGCTTATAACATCAATTAAAAAACATTCAAAGCATTTAATGCATCTCAAAGTATCTTATTTTGTATGTAATGCATCCGCTTAGAAATGAAAAATATTTGAAATGCTTGAGACATTTGCTTATGATGTAGTCGATCATAATTGAAAAGCACCTTTTTAAGTGTTTGACGCATCCTAAGGTGTCTACTTTTTTTGTGTCCGATGCATTTATCCAATATATAAAAAACATCCGAAGCACCCGTTGACATCTCTATTATATGTAGTGTATCTGTATTGGATAATAAAGCATTTGAAATAATTGGATGAACAAACCCTCACCTCCAAGCATAATAAGAGATAAATAATAATATTATTATTTTTGACTAATTGGGATTAGACATGTAGAACCTAATCAATATCTACTACGTGTCAACTATCTGAGATGATAAAGCGCTTACTAGGCATCCCATATTGATATAACAGGTAAAGAGAATATTGTTTCATTAAATTGATGGTTAGGAGAATAATGTTAGATAAAGCAATCTTCTTGGGAACGTAAGAAAAAATTATAAAACCATATAAATTTATAAACTTTAGATGCTAGCAAACATATACTAACTTGATTGTCAATGAGTTTTTATCAAATAAACTCACACAATCAGTCGAGGAAGTGAGAGATGAGACACAATCAGTTTCCACCCTTTTAAGTGGAATAAGGAACATAAGATAACCAAGTTTCCTACTTTCACAAAAAGTAGTCCAACATCTGAATTTTAAATACTTAACATTCTTACTTGAAACACGACATATGTTGAGTCAATTTTATCAAATCAAATTGATAAACAAAATTGATCTTATCATAGAATTTGATAGATTTTAAGTTATTATGATTAACAAGAATTTTTTGTTTTGAATTATCTCTATTGTCACTTATTTATGAATTCTTGATGCTAGGGAGAAAACGATTATAAGTTATTATCATAATAGTTATTTATTTATTAAGATGATTAATATAAAAAAAAAGGAGAAAAGGAAAGATTCACATATGGTTCTTATTGGCTAAGAGAAAGCTTATAATAGATTCCTAAATATTTATTATAGTAAATTTTAGAAAAAAATATTTATCTATTAATTATAAAATTATGTATGATAATATTGTTACTAGAGAGTGTATCTAGTGAGCTTTGTATCAGCATAGAATTAAATCAAGAATCTACATTAAGTCTTTATTTTTTTCGTATTGATAATGGATGAGTTTAAATGATAGACCTCTATAGTATATATTGTTTATCGATAATATTATCTTAGTTGATAAGAGCCTAAGTGAAATTAATTAAAAAAACTAAAGATTTTTAGTTAAATAGAACTAAAAGTGAACATATGAGATGTAATTTGTATAATTATAAAAATAGATAAGTGAATATAGTTGAGTTGGATGATTAGGAAGTTTTCTTAAATAAAAATTTTAAAATCTTAGATCATTTATTCAGAGAGATCAATAAAGATATTATTCATAAATTAAAAATAAGATAGTTAAAAAGGTGAGCGGCATCATTGCGATTATTGGATAATTTTGAGATTAAAAGAAAAAAAATTATAAGATAATCATAAGACTAATAATGGTTTATGGATATGAGTGTTGGATAACTTAGAAATAAAATATATAAAAAAATTATTAATTAAGATGATAATATTAAGATGAATTTATAAAGTTACTTGGAAAGATAGAAATAATACTAATTTTATTTGTGAATAATTAGTTATAGGAAAAAAATATGAGGAAAAAATATTTAAGCCGAATAGACATATACATAGAAAATCTCTATACTCAAAATAATTAATGTTAGTGGTATGAGAAAAAAAATAAAAAAATATCTAAAAAGATTTTAAAAAAATATTAATAAAATATAAATATTTTAAATTTAATTAAGCGTATGAATTTTAAATTAAAAATTTATATAATAAATTTCAAATAATTAGAATTTATGACTTTATTATTATTATTGTATGAATTCTTGATGCTCACTATAATTACCAACTATTTTCTAATATAGGGCTTGATGTGATTTTGATATCCATGCTAATTGGGAAAGATTCCTAAATCATCGACGAATGTGATTAGGAAGAAATGAACCAGTGTTGCTCTTCCCCTGCCGATCTCATGAGAGACCTTTTACGAGAGGCAGCGAGCACATACTATCTATTTGAGGATTTATATGATTCGTGACTATCATATTTTTTCATGGTTGTATACAAAATATTATATTTATCGCAAGAGACAAACTAGATTTAGATCAAACCATCAATCATTCACGTTTTAATCATTCATGCTTATATATATATATATATATATAAGATATGATTATAAATGCTAATGCTGTGTGGGCCAAATAGAAAAATTATAAAAAAAACATGTCAAAATTCAAGAAAATTACCTTCAAATAAAATTTAGTTTTTTTAGCAAACAAAAAAAAAATCGTCTTACGAGGCTCAGAGATCTAACTTTTAATATGTGCCATTTAACCTATGTATTTTTAATCTATGCACTACAACAAAATATATTTTTATCTACAGTTCTTACCTATATATTCCTTGAGCTCCCAACTGTTGCAAGATCTATTCGGAATCATAAAAATAGATGTCATCGTGAATAGATATAACTATGAGTTATGATAATGCAACCACAGTCATATATTTCTTTTTATTTAATTATTAATTGATTTATCACTATAGGTATTCAACTATAGTAATAAATACTTTTATCCTTAAATGAAAACCATAATAGTAGTTCACGTACTGCTATCGTTACTAAAATTTAGTAATATTTTTTTTACCTCGTAATAACTTACTATAATAAAAAGATTAAAATTAAAATATGTCTTGCAAAATAATCTTTTTGGTTTCTTTCCTGGAGAAAGCTTTTTAAGAACCAAGTTATAAATTAAGGTATAAGATCCTGAGTTAGAATCTTATCTACGTTACTTATCCTTGGAAAAAATGATTTGATATTCTTTTATTACTATTTATAATTTTTAATATATTTTCAATTTATAATTTTTCTTGAAAAATTTATCATCACATACCTTTTTCCATAATTTTTGGAGCACCTATGAAGATAAAGATCAACAAATGTATGCCTTTGCCTCTTTTTCTTTAAATATAAGTAATTGGATGAGAATGAATAACACCAAAGCCTCTTTTTCTTTTTATTGGAGGTTTTAATTAAATATCACCAACTATATATAGGTAAAATATTTCCTATATATATACATATATATATATACAAGATATGCAATACCGTATTGTACCGGTGTTTTAAGGTTAGCTCGATATGGTACGGTACCGACGTACCGAGTGGAACATCAGGACGTACCGAATGATTTTATATATTTTCTTCTTCCACTATAACACTGTAGCATCGTAGTCATCCGATAGTGGGTGGTTCACACACCAATATATCGTCGGATCGGTATGTACCGCCCGTACTAAATGGTATCATTCGATATTACATACTATGTATGTTTCTTTCAGCACAGAATTTGCTAGTAGTACCACGAGACTTGGCATGGTTGGCAATGTCCTTTCGAATAGAAAAACTATAGCAATTTGACAAACACCACCACTTTATGTGTCTTAAAATTAGGTTTCCGAAAAGAATAAGAGGACAAAAGTTATCACAAAAGTAAAAGTTCAGCGGAGGAAGAATATTCTCTTACAATTTTGTTTAGGCTACGCGACAAGAACCTAAAAGTTACCTTTTGAAAGAAATATCATGGAATATGTAAGTGCATGAGAGATGCTGTCATTTTTCTCAGTATATATACATGGTTATGATGATATGATCTTTTTTTTATTTGATTAGATGATGTAACTGATTGATCTTTTCGATGAATTATAAGAAAGAGTTGGGTCGATAAACATCGATTGTACAAAGATAATCATAAGGTCTCAACTATTTGAGATGAATTATAATCTTTTATCATCATCGAGAATCAAATCGTATGACACTAAAATCCAAATGTATTAATTGTTTATCTTAGATAAATTATCGCATAGATGCAATATATAACGGAGGAAGGAGTTGGGGAAAAAGAAGAAGAAGACAAATGAAATAATGGATTCAAGAAGAAGAAGAAAATAATCGATGATAATAATAATAATAATAATTTTATTTTTAATTTTATTAAAAAATATCTCAAATATAGTCTATGTCTGACACGTTTATCTCATAACATAACATAATAGCTGGATACTGGAAAAGTTAGTAAAATTGATTGATTTGCTATATATTTTTAAATTACTAAACAATTTAATTATAAATATATATATATATATACATATATATATATACATATATATATATATATACATATATATATATACATGTATATATATATATACATATATATATATATACATATAT